>VTFQ01000018.1:18202859-18227866 GCA_036281575.1 Ancherythroculter nigrocauda | reverse complement strand
ACACATCCTCTGGGTCATTCTGGACATTCTGTAATAGCATTTGTCCTAAATGAGGTCCTAACTGAAATTGTCATGGTTACCAAACAGATAAGATAGGATTCTCAAGTTAAGATTTTTCTGTTATATGCCCCCTGGTCATCAAACACTACCCCAAGTTCCTTGCTGTCCTGGTTGGTGTTAGTGTTGTGGACCCCAGTTGCACAATGACGTTGTGGTCAACTGATGGGTTTGCAGTGTTTACAAGGAGCTCTGTCTTTGCAAGGTTAAGCTTCCAGCTGAGCTTTTCTATCCATATCTCAACAATGGCCCAGTCATGCAGGTTTGCGCTCCACAACATTAGGAAAATCAGACCCTTCCTGTCAGAATATGTGGCACAGCTACTTGTCCAAGCCCTTGTAATTTCAAGACTGGACTTCTGCAATGCTCTACTGGCAGGCCTTCCAACCAGCACAACTAAGCCTTTGCAGATGATTCAGAACACGGCAACACACCTATAGTGCTTTTCCACTGTGTGGTTCAACTCGGCTTGGCTAGGCACAACACAGCTTGACTTTCGGTTTGCTTTTCCACTGCAGTTTAGTACCACTTCAAAGTGGGTGGGGTTATAGACTGATTGTTATAGTTGCCTCGCCTCTACTGCCATAGAGGTCCACTCCAATGAGAGGAACATCTGGACCTCGTCTGCACGATACAGAGATCACTTTTTTTTTTTTTCTTGGCACGCAAGGAACCTCAACTGAGTTGGTACTATTTAAGCAAGCCGGACCGTGCAGTGGAAAAGCACCAAAAAGTGAGCCGAACCAAGCCGTACCATGCAGTGGAAAAGCTCTACTAGTCTTCAATCAGCCAAAGAGAACCCACTTCACACCCCTCTTAATTTCACTCCACTGGCTCCCAGTTGTGTCCAGAATCAAATGTAATGTTTTAATGCTGACTTTAAGGAATACCATTGGAACAGCTCCTCCCTACCTCAATCCACTACTACAAATGTGTGCTCCTTCCAGCCAGCTAAGGTGAATGAGCGATGCCTTATTGTTCCCTCACAATAAGAAAAGTCACTCTCCAAAACTTTCACCCTCTCTGTTCCTCTCTGGTATTGAGCTGCCAACCTCCACCCGAATAGCTGAGAACATCACATCTTTTAAGAAGCAGCTGAAGACACACCTTTTCTGCAAGCTTTTCCGTAACCACACTCTTAAACCAATGCACTCACACACACACACACACACACACACACACACAAAAAAAAGTATCTTCTAATGTAAATGAAAATTAAGCAAGATATGCAATACATGCCATGTATTTTTTTAAATTATTAAATTATAGTACCATTGTGTTCTGATGCAGTGTCAGTTCGAAATACCCATCGACCCATGATGTTGACATTGCTTGTATATGACAGGTTTGTGGTGTCAGAGACAGGAATTGAAAAGAAATCAGTTGAATCACTTGTGTCATATCCAGACTGTCAATCAAATAACAAGACAAAAAGTTTAGTTAACACTTATCATAGTGATAGAAATATTGATTTCAGTGTATTTTTCAAATTACTTTACCATAACAGGATGTATGGCTGGGGCAATATTATCAAAGTGCATGAGTGTGAATGACATGTTTTTGCCAGACACCAAAACCACTTGAAAGGTCGACTCCTAAAGATAAAGAGAATTACTACATAAATACAGAGAACATGGGATACTGTTTCCTTATCACAAATTTCTATGCAAGAAACTGCTGCTATTTTAATCTAAACAAAAAGACACTTACTGTTCGCCTGTATCCATAGTACGGTACTTTATCCCATGTTACAATGAAAGCCCATGAGGCAGAGAAGTTCACATTAGGGTAATATTGGTTTATGTCTCTAGATGCTCGATTTAAGAGATGACCATCTGTTACTTGTCTGTAAGAGATGGTTCCTTTATGTGTAATGTCAATGTCTGTCCACAGTGGAGCGATGATGTCTCTAGTCGAGTATGCAGGAAAATTATCGGGATACCACTGGTGAAAAGGTCCTTCAAAAGTCAAGTAGCCCTTGTTATTCACCTGTTTTGTGACCAAAACAGTGAAAGCTCAGTCGTCTGGACTTTCAATTAACATTCTTTATGTGGAATATACATCTACTCATGTTTAATAAAACTAAGATAGTATACAATGTCATGAATGCGATGATGCTGCTTACGTATAGTTCATTATAAACAAGCCCAAAGTAGGCAAATGGCTGCTCCAGGTTGATCAGTGGAGAACTTCCAAAATCCTCTGCAGGGTTCTTTATATCCTCAACTCCATATGGGTAAAAAATTCCTGCAATTGAAAAAAGGACCATCCTAATATTAAATGATTAAACAATTTATTATTTATTATAATTATGGTTGAGTGCTTTAACAAAATCCAACTACAAAAATCCCTAAATTAAAATTGTACAAAAAGTATCAGAGACATTTTATACGTTGTATTCCAACAGCTTACAGCGACTTTAAATTTGTACTTATTTCACTGTTCATAAAGATTTTCTACTTCTTTTGTAAGTTGTAATTGGTCTGATTTGTTCAGATGTGGTATAACAAACAAACAAAAAAAAAATCACTTCACAGAGTCAAAGGATTACCCTCTTCAGGTCCACCATCAACGCGGAATGCCCAGCATCCCGGGACATTGACATTGCTGGAGTCAGACATCTTATTTTCATTAGGCACGGGGATTGAAGAATAATTTGTTGAGTCTATTGTGCCATAGCCAGCCTGAGTAAACAAAAAATAATCATCATTAAAAAAGCTTTGCGGCACAAAGTTCTCTAATGTTCAGAGATATGGTTCTAATTCTTTCAAACCTGAAAGTGTTGATCGGTAGAGGAGATATTTCCGTAGTTCATCATGACAAAAGACAGAGAACCACCAGAGACCAAAACAACTTGAAAAGATGAACTCTGTTACAGAAACAGAAAATTATCCTATTAGCTCATAGAGTAATTCTGTCTTTATGCTTGATTAATTCTGCAGTGACTTAAATAAAAGCAAATTACCTTCCCATTTATGTGCTTCAATGATCATAAATAATCAGTTAATAAACAGCTTTCCTGTTTCTTTCACCCAAATTATGAGTAGCGACATTTCAGCAAAATTAGCGGGCAAAAAAGGTTTATTGTCTATTGTCAGTAGCATAGCAATGGATAAAGAGAAAACAAAACTTTATCTTTCAAATCAATCAACTTAAAAAAGATAGATGTCATCTGTTTGTGTTTAGAGACACCAAAAGATATTGGAATTAGACATGTCAATAGAACCCATTAAATTACTTGCTTAAATGCTTGGAACACAAAAATTCAACAAGACTTTTCCATTGAGAGGCTAGCTTACCGATTGTGGGTTGTTAAAGTATGGTACTTTATCCCAAGTGGCAATGAACAGCCATGAAGCAGTGAAGTTCAGATTGGGAAAATACTGCTTTATGTGGTTTGAAGCTGCTAGTAAGAGTCCACCTCTGGTGACCTGACGATAGGAGATGGTTCCATTGACAGTGTTGTCCATGTCTGTCCAAAGTGGAGCAATGATGTCTCTGTTGACTTGCGACAGTAAATAATTGGGTACCGGCTCTGAAAGAGGCCCATCAAATGTCAAATGCCCGTTGTTATTAACCTGAAGCAGAGGTAAAACAATATTATAAAGAGATTTGGCAGTATAAAACAGGCACTGAATTCTTAAAAAGCCAAGTTTGTTTTCTTTCAACAAATGTACTGTTTTATTTTACATTCACTTTATTATATGAGGTTTAAAATTTTTATTGGGTACTAATAGTCTTTGGTACATGTATAAAATCCAGTTTTAAATGCAGTTTTTAATAATTACAAAAATATATATATATATAACATTAAAAATGAGCTTAAATGATTCCTCAAAAGGTAATAATATGTAATAATACAATCAAAACAACAATAATATTCCCTTTTATTCAGCTTTTACACAAATTACATGTTGATTATATTTCTTTACGGTTTTAAATGATTTTTGTTATTTGTCATTATGGAGTATGGATTGAAGTCTGACTATCTTATAATTGCACTGTACGTACACTCATACATGCACAGAATTTATAAAGACAATGTTCTTACATAAGTCTGTTGATAAACACGTCCAAAATATGCAAAGCGTTTTTCCAAGAATACTATTGGTGAGCTTCCATCATCTGCAGAGGGATTCTCTATGTCTTGATTTCCAAATGGGTAGAAAAGGCCTGAAACTACAAAATATTGCGGAAAAAAACTACAATAATCTCCAACAGTATTTCATGATTATAATGTAGGAAATGTAATGTCACATTTTGTTACATGGCATGAACTGGCTGGAATTGGCACTTTCAGTCTGTTAACTGGCTACTACACATTTTTCAGAGGTTGAGGTGCACAAGTTTAATAAGTCTGCCAGGAAATTAGATACTAAGAAGTAAATAAATATTTTTTAAGTGCACATGATTATAACTGTTTTTTAAGTTTACCTGTTCCTAAATATTATGTTTAAAAAAATAATTATATTAGTATATGTAGAAATAAACACTATCCATGTTTAATAAATGCTGTAAAATTATTGTGCATTGTTATTTCATGCTAGCAATTATATTCACTTACATACAGAACCACAGAAACACTTATCCAAACTCAGCAATATCATATTGACCGGCAACGGCCCATGACATCATAACAATGCGACCCGCAAGTATATAAGGGGCGCCCAAATAACATGTCATCCTCTCATCATCTTCAGGGACTGTCATGTGTGAAGCACTATCTGGCAAAATGAAATGCACAAAGAGGTGTACTAAGTGTGTGGATCCATGTCCTCTATCTGACACTAGATGACACACACAAGCTGGGGGAAGAGTACGCATGGTAAGTTTTTGAGGGAACTGCCTATCAAACTGTGAGTGCTTTCCTTTAAAGGAACACTCAACTTTTTTTGAAAAAAGGAGCTCATTTTACAACTCCCTTAGAGTTAAGCAGTTGAGTTTTACCGTTTTCTAATCCATTCAGCCGATCTCCGGGTCTGGCGGTACCACTTTTAGCATAGCTTAGCCTAGTTCTGCCCTCGCGGAGGTCTGTGCACACCACTTGTCCTAGTCATATCAGCCTAGAAAATTGCAACTTTTCATTTCCGTCGGTTTTAGTACACAATGTAACTTCAGAAATGTCAAGTTTTAAATAGGAAAAATGTTGAAACTCTTTGGTCATTTTTGAGCAAGATGCTATTGGTTTCATCAGATTCAATGAACTAAGCTAAGCTATGCTAAAACTGGTACCGCCAGACCCAGAGATCGGCTGAATGGAACTCAACTGTTTAACTCTAGGGGATTTGGAAAATGAGCCTATTTTCAAAAAAGTGGAGAGTTTCTTTAAGAACACTCCATTCTTGTCTGGGTCTCTTCTCAAGGCAAGAGAGTTCAACATCTGGGCATGGTGGTTCGGGTCCCGCTAATGCTGAGACTCTCAGATGGAGCTCACCGAACAGTTTGAGAGGGTTGTGACCGGCGGCTCGTGAGAGGATGCATTGTCATCTGCATCCTCAGGTCCAGTGGCAACTGCACTTCCAGCCAAGCAGGAGATGACTGAGAAGGATAGAGAGATTGAGTTTACTGAATCCTCTCAGCCACCCTTGTCCCTTGTACGTTGAGCTGCCAGGTAGATTTATGCTTTGTGGGCTGGCCCTCACCAGGGCCGCCCTGACAGCTGGCCTAGGCTAAGTTCTAGGGATAGTTAAGGCAATCTACTAAGCTTTCCTGCCTCTGTCCATTATTAGGTGAGTGTAGGTCCCCTTTTGCATCCCTAGTACTGGACTCCTCTCAATAGAAAGTCGTATGGCCAATGCCCACCCCCTTCTGCATTGAGGCATTATGCAGGTTGGTGTAGAGGCAGAATAGATGGGTTCCCCCTTTTCTATTTGTGAAGAATAAATGCTTTGTGCTGCGGTCTGCATTTCAGAAGTTGAGCTACCATTTGGCCTCGCTAGGCTCCTCTAGGCCCACTGAACTAGCGTTCAAGTGTTGGGTTGAGTGTGGGTGGTATTTCTATGAAAGGCACCTATTCCCCTGTGCCTGAGTACATATATAATTTCTGTCATGATAGAGTCTTTGTGGTTGGCCTCCACCCTGTAGCTTTCTCAGGTTAAGTAGTAGATAAGTTATGGCCTTAGCAGGCCTCCCTGTGAGCTAGTCCCCCTTTGGTTGGGTACTACTAGCTAGACTCGCTATCAGTTAGATGGCCTTAACAGGCCTCTCGGAAGGCGAGCCCCAAAATTGTGGGTGCTGTATTTAGCCACCTAAAACTGGCTACCAGGCAGCTGGCCTAAACAGGCCACCCTGGAGGCTAGTCCCCAGCAGTATGCTGGTAGAGGTGCATGACTTTGCTTCAGATTGCAGGCCTTAGCAGGCCTCTCGGAGGGCTAGTCCCCAGCAGCGTGGGTATCTGGCAAACAGTTATTGCTTGTTTTCAGTTTGTTGGCCTTTGCAGGCCTCCCTGTGTGTTAGCAGGCCTCCCTGTGGGCGAGCCCCAGTGTTGCAGGCCCTAGACAGCAAGCAATCGGGTAGCTGGCTTTAGCAGGCCTCCCTGAGAGCCAACCCCTAATAAGTGGGTGCATGGAAGCTAGCAATTACTACATTCAGCCATTGAACATTTGCCATTGAGATGTTTGGCCTTAGTAGGCCCCTCTGAAGGTGAATTCCCCACAGTATGGTTACTTCTCTGCCAGTCAAGACTCGATACCAGGTAGTTGGCCACTGTTGGCCTCCCTGATGTGAATCGGTCAGCAAGGTCTTGTTAAGGTCATGTGGTTGGCCGCTTTGGCCTCCCTGAGACCACACACTACTATGTGTTGTTGGCTTGGCTAACCTTGTTCACCTTTGTTTTCTAGCCTACAGCCTGATCAATCTAATAGGTTGAGCTGGTACTCTCCTCACTCTGAAAGTGGGTTTGAGTACTTAGCTTCCTAAGTCTGGTCAGAGGTTGAAGGCTTCCCTCAAAGCCTCCCAGTTAGATCAGCCCTTAGGCTGTGAGCATTCCCCTCACAAGGTTTCCTTTTTAGAGTGCACAACATCCTTAGTGTATTGAAACATAGAGCTTTGTAGATCCTAGGATCGAGCAGAGTAACTCCCCTTGCTTGCAAGGGTCGATAGCACTTCGCTGAGTCCTGCTCTCCAGGATGCCCGTCTCTAAGGTCCGATTTTAGTTGGTTTACAGCTCTTTCTGCTGATCCTCTTTCTGGATGTCTCTTTAAAAGACTTCTGTGTCTAGAGTCTCTGTTTCTGATGAAAAAGACAGGTTGTTGGCAGACTAGGCTACTAGTTTAGCTAGAAGCCAGGTCAGCTGCATTTTGTAGCCATGCCTCAGGGCCCACCTGCTTACAGTCCCTTCAGACGATAAGTGGATGACATGTTATTTGGGCACCCCTTATATACGTGGGGGTCACATTGTTATGATGTCATGGGCCGTCGCCGGTCAATATGATATTGGTGAGATTGGATAAATGTTTCAGACACCGGTTCACGTGGAGGCGTTCCCCTAGCACTTTGTATGCAGAGTCTCATTCCCTTCTGGTTCTCAGGGAACCATGGTTACATGCGTAACCTGAGACGTATTACTCTTACCTGTCTCATCTCCATAGCACAGGAATCTGCTGTCCTTATCTTCACCATCAGATTTAAAAGTCACAAATCCAATGTCTGATCCATTAACATTCTTTAAGATCCAGTTTTGGAATTGAGATACTCTAGCATGACTGTCAGCTGTAATTTCAGTGAAGCATGAAATACCCAAATTAGTGACACCAGCTAAGATCCATAAAGAACCCTGCTTACACTGTAATGGACCACCAGAACCTCCCTAAAAAAGAAAGAGATGAACCTCAATTTATAATATTAAAATATGGAACAGATGTTGTCTGAAGAAAACTTATATGATGATGATAATACATGTACTTGTTATTTAATATTAAAGTACAATATTAAGTGATATTAAGGTACAATATGGTCATGCTGGAACTGCTTCATAGCCATGCATGTTAAAGAAAACCCCTTGGAATATGTGTCACTCAATCACAATCAAGAATTCAACAATGTTGTGGAAACTGTTGTAACTTACAAAACATGTTCCTTTGCCCGTCTCTCCTCCAGCACAGATCATTTTCGGAGTGATTGGCATTTCCCAAAATGGTAAGTCTTGAAACCTGCAGTCACACTCCTTATTGCCCACCACATTTATCTGCATTTCCTGCAGAGTTCCAGAATTGAGCTCAGCACCTAAATGTCATATCAAGAAAAAAGGATTTTGAGACAATCTGATGAAAATATAAATTACTTTATGATTCACAATAACATATCAATAACATAGTAAAGAAAAATGGATAATGGACAATCTGGACTTTGATTTTAGTACAGCACTTCTTAATCTTGCATCTCTTTAATCTCTTGTTTTTGACAAAGATAAGAAACATTCTACACTTTCCATTAAGGTATAATGTCAGGTTACAGCATTTGGGTCCTAATTAAAAGTTTAAAGAAAATAAGTGTCACACTTTACCAATACAACTACTCATCATCATTACCTTCAAAGCCGGTTTCTCCCCATCCAGTGGACCAGCAGGTGGTGCCAGTGTGAAAGACACTATCATTAGCAGCCAGGCAGATTGGGCTGATGTAGCTGGTAAAGTTCACTGGCTCACTCAATCTCAGCAAGGCGATGTCATTGGTCACCTGTGAAGGGTCATATTCTGGATGCGGAATAATGGATTGGACTCCTCGACTCACCTCATTTGGGTTAGAGACTGAAATGTTTTGGCTGCCCAGATAAACAGTCCAGTAACTTGCTGAGGGTCTGAAGGTGGAAGCAAAGACTCTTAGTGTGTTTGCTCTGAGAATAACAACAGCACATTCACATTAAATCGGATATTATTTGATTTATACATCTATTTTGTGTTCTTACGAGAAGGAAACGCAATGAGCCGCAGTGAGCACCCATTCGTGGTTGATGAGGGATCCTCCACAGATGCGATAGTCAAAAAAGTGTAGACTGACATGCCAAGGCCAGTTCCCTGCAGGAGCATCCTCACCTCCCACAATGCCAGTGCTCATTGAGGAAACACCACAGCCCTGTGCTGAAGGGAATAGTGAGAACTGTAAATAATTCACCAAATTTGATATATATATATATATATAGACATATATATATATATATATATATATATATATATATATATATATATATATATCAGTTTAAACATATTACCTTTTACAGCTTTTCTTGTGTCACCTAAAAAGTAAAAGGAGAGATAGTAAAATAAAATTCAAACTAGGGGTGGGGGATATGGCAAAAATACCTTTTTTTTTTCTTTTTTTTTTCAGGCAGGATCATGATCCACGATTTTATCATGATTCCTTTTTGTGTTAGTTTTTAAGACTATTTTGCAAGTCACTGAGTAATATAGCCAAACTAATTTCCCTATCTTAAAAAATTAGCGATACAAGTTAACAAAATAAATATAAAAGAAAAAAAGAATGATAGACCATTTTGGCCAAAGTAGAGGTGGGCCAAAATTTAATTTCACTTTATTTTATTTCATTATTTTATCTTTGTTATTAAAAATAAGAACAAAGATGCAAATGAAATAAACTCAGCTACAGTAGGTGTATTTAACAGTAGCATTCAAGTAAGAAATTGAATAAAAATGTAAAAGTAAAACATTACATAGACTTCACTTTATGAATTAAATCAGTGTCACATACGTTTTAGCAAACTAAATGGTAACGAGAATCGATGAAGGGAACAGAAACACAGGCAAATATATACTAAGTGCAAACAAAGGCGATTGGATCAACACAGGTGTAGCAAGGGAACTGATGAGTAACCATGGTATCAAACAAGCGGTGGTAAAATTGTCCTCTGCTTTTAATGCTGGCACTGTTACAGATTGAAGAACACACTGAATTAAAGCTGCAAGCAGTGCTAAAAGAGCCCTTGCACCCGGGGTCACCATCACCTGTAAGCGAGCAAATACAGGAGAAATACGGCAAAGTCATTTTGACATGCCACACTTCCTGCTGCCAACAGGTGGAGCTTTGACTATAACTGAATATTGGCATGTAGATGTGTCTATTATCAAACATGTGAAGTTAGAGCAGATTGGACATTATATGCCTGAGTTACAACAACATCCTATTTCATGGCGTTAATCACATACTTTATCACTTAGCCAAGTGTTTCATGATTTAACATGTTTCTAACAACACTTCATGTGTTTCTGGGAGTGAATTACAAAAAAAACTGCAAAAACTGCAAAACTTTTGCAGAGAAAATTCAAAATATCTCACTTCCTGTTGGGTTTTCAGATTTTGCATCTGGGACTTTAGGTATTGAGCTGTTACATGTATGTACCGAATTTCATACTTGTCCGTGAAACTTGGGGCGAAGGGTGCTTAATTGAAACTTTGTAGGTGGCGCTATCGAGCCATTTTGCCACACCTAATTCTGCAACCCATATTAGATGCATGTGCAAAGTTTCTTGAGTTTTCACACCATCGGTGCTCAGACCCTAATAATGCAGACTAAAATAGAGGGATGGGCCGAAGCCTGCCACAGTTTTAAAGGAGAGCGAGGCCCTTTTATAATTAGTGTACATATTACAGGGTTAATCGGTGAAAATAGCAAAGGGATAACATGGGTACATAATGTCTGCATGACCTTAAAAAGTCTTGAAAGGATTGAAAAGTCTTGCCTTCTAATTCCACTGAAGTCCTGTTTTATAATATAACCCTGTATATATAAATAAACCTGTATTGTAACATTATAATTTAATGATATGTCTCTGAAATTTATTCAGTGGGAGGAAAAATGCTCACCATACCTATGCAAAATACTTCAATGCTTTGCATTATAACTATTTTTAATTGTTGGATAGCCTTAATCACTGGTTATAATGCTGCCATTATTGATACATTGATTATTGATGATTACATTGTTATCCATAATACAACTAGAAATATAGATATATCAGCCTCAACACCAATAATGCTTAGAATATAACAGATGAACTGTACAACCAGATGACCTATTAGGCAACTGAGAAAAAAAAAGAGAAAAAAAAGTTTCCACTCCGAAATTTCTAGCCAATTTCACAAACAATTACAAGGAAGTGGCAAGTAACACAATGTGAAAACGTAAGTTAAACATGAAAGTTTAAACTGAAACAGTACAATAATCATTGTTTTATATACACCTTCTAAAAGTCATTTCTTCAAGTGTATTTGTTTAGAAACTTTAGGCTG
Organism: Ancherythroculter nigrocauda; assembly: GCA_036281575.1. Classification (NCBI taxonomy): domain Eukaryota; kingdom Metazoa; phylum Chordata; class Actinopteri; order Cypriniformes; family Xenocyprididae; genus Ancherythroculter; species Ancherythroculter nigrocauda. The sequence goes on along the minus strand of VTFQ01000018.1, from coordinate 18,216,565 downwards.
TCATGTATGAAAATATATCATCTGAGATCATTTATTTTTTTTGTTTTTAAATAATTCCTATAATTGTTATTTTCTTTGTGCTTAGTTAGTTGCCCTTTGAACTGCCTGAATTAACACATTTTTGTAACATAATGCTTTTATAACTGTTGTTTTATTGTCATTGTAGGGAATACTAATTGCAGTCATTTCTACTTTAAAAATGCCATGAAATTGACAAACTCATTTAAAACAGACTTGTTTTAAATACTGATAAAAACTGAGAAACACTTACTGAAGATAAATATCAGCATCAGATACTTCAGATACTCCATTGTAATGAAAGCAGATTCAGTTGACTTGGTCTAAAACTGAAGAGGAGCTGAGGAGGAAATAAATATAGAAATATACAAACATTAAGTATTATATAGAATATGCACAGCGATAAATTGTGAAAAAGTTACAAACACTGATAATTCACATGTACCAAACAAAGTAATCAAATAATTTCTGAAAAACCCTTACATACCTTGCAGTATGTTCACAGCTGTTTTTGTGTACACACTTCTGTTCTCTGTCTGCTAATGACACCTAAACAAATCTAGAATTTGAATGTACACTCCAACTGTTTTCCATTGTATTATATGAATATACATATTAGCATGCAAAACGTTTGCTATACAGAAGGTCTCTGTGTATCTGTACCCTAAATATTACAGCACATATAAGCAAATGATCTATTCCTGCATAAAAATGACTTGGTATTAATTGTAAAATGATTAAGTTAAAACTTTACTTTATTTCATTTGTTAACATTAATTAGTTAACATGAACTAACAATAAATTATACTTCAATAAATGATATAATTATACTAACAAACAATACTTTTAAGTTATTTATCTTAGTTAACATTAGTTAATGTAAACTAACATAAACAAGCAATGAACTTTTATATTTTAATAACTAACTTAACATTAAGAAAGATTAAAAAATGCTTTAAATTGCTCATTGATAATTCATATTAGCTTAGACCTTATCTACTAACTAAACCTCTCACAGTGTTATTGAAATGAACTTTTGCAGGTGTGCACCATCTGTCATGATCTCATAAGTAAACAGTGAACAGCAGATTAAAGGTTCAAATAATCATCTTCCACTGTTTCCTTTTAATTTCAGCTATAAGCAGCTCTACAGAAAACATTTTCATTTTCATTTAAATTAATTTAATTAGTGATTTTGTTGTATCTTTTGAAATTTTTCATTTTTTACGTCTATATTGTTTTTACTCTTTTATTTTTAGTTGTTTCAGTACATCAAGTTAAACCATTAAAATAAGAAATGCAACTAGCTGAAATAAAATAAGTTATTTTTTTATATTTATCTTATTTTAGTTCATATTTTATTTCAAGCACTATATATATATTTATTTATTTATTACAGTTTTAGTTTTACTTTTAGTATCAGTTAACTAATGACACTGCTGTTCAGTCAGAAACAAGGTTATTTTCATACATGGAAAAAGCAGCACTAGTTCCCTCTCATTTTCCCATCTTTTCCATCCAGGAACTCAGATAACTTCCCTATATATTTCCTCAGCCCAGCAGCTGTTTCTGCATTTTGATCCTTAACTGTTTACTGGATATTTGTATTTAATTTACATATATTGGGAACTGTGGTACATGATTCCATAAGGAAAAAAAGTACTTGGTACACACTAAACAATGCATTTGTTTATTCATGTCAAATATATAATGCTACAATGACACAAAGGCCCTTTAAGCTTTTGTGAACTATATTTGATATGAGGTGATTTTAAATGGAATATTTGTGCTCACTGGTAAAAGGAGATCATTTCACCTTGGACAAAAGCATTTGCTAAATTTATACATTTAAATGATGAAAATATTCATAAATACCTGACTGCATTTCTAGAGGCCCCCAGACTTTTGGGGACCGACACTTTTGGCAGAGGTCTAATGTTCAGCCTGTGCAATGAGAATACATTCAGAACAAAACCATACAGTTTAAAAGAGGGCTTCAGCATCTTTAAGTCTCAGCAATGTCACTTTAAATGATCTTTTTTTGTTAAAGTCACCCTGTAATCAATAATTTTATCACTTAAAACTCTTCTTTGTTTACCAAAATGATATCTTTAAAAAAAAAAATCCTGTGAAAAAAGGCTTCATGCCTTAAAATAGCTTGAATGTAACTCTACACCCTGGCCTCATTTAATATACACGGATCAATGAATATGCAAACTAGCCCCGCCTCCACTTGCTCACGCATCTCAGAGATGAACTCGCTCAACTTACTGAGGTAAATGCTGCACAATGGTATCTCTTTACAACATCAGACACATAACGGTAATTAATATGATTAGCCTTTGCTTGATTATCAAACAGCTAATAACATGTTGCTAATGTTACACAAACCATGTTCCCGTTCGCCATGTGAGAGTCAGACAGCTGCCTTCTATCAATCAGTATCCTTACAAACGCTTTGAACAACTCAGAACTTCAGTGGAGAAAGGCATATAGTTCATCATAACATCATAATATACATTATAAAACCTGGCTTCTCTCAAGACTCCCTTGCTAGTTCGCTGTTAATGATATGCTAAAGCCCGCCCACACGTTGACGTGATTGGTTACACAAGGTAGTTTGTGATGTCACAGACACCAGCAATTTTCAGTTTGAAACAGTCTCTTTTCAGTCTTTTTTTCACTGCAGTTTTAAAGAGAAAATACTCAGCAATGGTATTGACATACGAATTTGCACATGGTTTGTCTTAAAGCATATTAAAAACTCTACATAGACACATAAACAACATTAAAATCTTGATTTTCACCAAAGGGGGTCTTTAATTACTTCAGCATGACAAGAGAAAACTTACTCAGATCTCTTGTTTCTACAATTACCTGTACAACCCTTAATGGAGGCTGTAATCTGAATGAATTGGCATGTGCACTGTTTTGTTTTATGATATCATTGATTTCAAATATATTTTGTAGGGACACCAGGCCTACTGACTGCCTCGTTTAGCTTCTGTGAGACATGACTAGACCGCAAACAGTTATGGCTGTCCTTTTTTTAGGACTCACACCTTTTTTGCCTTTCAAATTGTGGTTGTGCTGTGTGCACTGCACACTGCTAAAATTGTGTTTTTTATAATAGTTTGAAACTCTGCTTCACATGCAGGGGCGTCACTAGGCCCTTTTTAGGGGGGCTTCAGCCCCCCTAATCTTCTGCCCAGCCCCCCTAAAAAAATATTTCATTAATACATTTTTGATCGCTTCAGTCCCCTTTAAAAAAACTAATTTGAAACGGCGGCAAGCTGCGTCAAGTTTCGGCTCCTCCCCTTATCTGAGTCTGCTTGGATTTAGCGCATTTTTCAATCTGCAGGGGCGCCGAGGCCGAGCAGAGCGAACATCAGAGAGCACAAGGTGTGTGTCGTGTGTGCGTGCATTTATTGATAGATTGCTAATGCTATGATATTACATCTGCATCGGTGCAGTTCTTTGTCATAAATGCATTGCAGTTTACATAATGTAATGTTACTGGAGCATTGGGAGCACACGGGACGGCTCGGTTTCTCATCCAATACCAATACGTTTCGCTGCGTTCACCTTCAGCCCTTGTGTGATAGTTGTTTTTTATTCCTACAAAAATGAAGTGATTAACACCCATGAAAACATACTTTAGATTCAGAAAACGATCATGATTTATTTTAATTTACTTTTTACAATTACAGACATATTATAATGTATTTTGACATTACATTATGCAGGCATGCACAGAAATGACACACATCATTGTCTGAAAGCACTAGATGGCCCAGAGAGAGAATGTGGAGTTATTTTGTTTTGTATTATTAAATATAGTTTTGTATTAAGTAATAATGAATCAGGAGGAGTGTCATGATACATAAATTAGAGTAAGCGTAGAGTAAAGGGATTTTTGATTTTCTTGATTTATACTATTTATACTAGATTTGTACTTGATTTATAGAAGTGGCAAATTGATAATTCATGTTGTTATTTTTAATAAATAGAAATAAATATAGAACAGATTAATCATATTGCCAATAGACAATTACATTAATACATGGTTTGTCTATATTCTTAATGAATATTAGCTGGTTAGTTAAAATACTTAAAACGACATCAATTTTCATGGGGTGACTTTATGAATATCCAACCGTATTGTTGATTATAAAGGCTAAAAAGCTAAAAAACTAAAATAATTTATATTTCATTGTAGATGGATATACAACATTTTTTCTTGTCGTGCGGGAGTAGGTCTGCAAATGAGCAACAGTCAGTCAAATAATATTTTTTTAATCATACCCTTATTGGGGGCTGAGCCCCCCTAAAATCAAAATCCTAGAATCGCCCCTGTTCACATGACATCTTCTTTTCATAGATATGGGATGTTTTTATCTCAAAAACACAAAACGTACAATTTTGTACATTTGGATAGGTGCTGAAACTAACAATATGGACGTATTGGCAGCGTAATCACATTTATTTATTGCGAAAATACCAAAAGTAGTTTAAATGATGATGAGTTGCAATCACAGTCCTCTCTGGCGGTAATCGATTTTTTATGAGGTACAGAGCAGAATTTAAGTTATTAATCCATGACAATATGAATCCGGCATGTCTCTGTGAAGTCGTGCTCTCATTTCAAATGCACTGAAACACGACATGTCGCAATCACAATCTGGAGCAATTTAGAGTACAGCGAACAAATAAAATTTATATGATTTGTGAATTTAACTTATCTTATGGTCAGTCGCTGCATAGGAGAAAATGCCTTTTGTGTCTCACAGGAAACACTAAATATTACAAAATGGTTAAACAATTACAGACATGTTCTTCATTTTAAGCTTTTAAAGTGTAGTCTTGTTTTACATTGTTTAATCCTCCAAAAGGTGTTTGCAGCACAAGTCACAAACAGAAATGTTATTTCATATTAAGTAGGCTATGAGTAAACTGCATTTAATGCATGGTATCAAAAACTTGATATGACAATTGAATACAACACAATCAAAACAATGTCACGATTTAAATATTAATACATGGGAATTCATATGCATTCACATTATGATACGTAAATAATTTACGTTTTATTGTTGTCAATACGCAAGTATTTTATGCTTTAGTGCTATAAATACATCAATATTTTACGATTTTGTGTGTAGGAAAATGTAAGTACGTTTGGTAGAACCACACCTATGTAAAAATACACACGTATTCTCATGAGATCATGTTGATTAGTTCTTAATGTTAATTTCAACATTTACTAATAGGCTACATTATTAAAATGAAAAATGTTATATTTTAATATTATTTACTGACATGTTTCTGTAGGTAATTATTTATATGAAATATATTTATAGTCAGACAAACTCTTTTAGTAAGTTAGCTGTATATAGGTTTACACTTGCTATTACTTCCCTTGTTGTATGTCTGTATTTATGTAAATATATAGTGGTCCTGTGAGGCATGACATTTCATTCCACTGTATGTCCCCACATATAGCGGAATGACAATAAAGCTCAACTTGAACTTAAAGAAAAAATACGCAATTTGGTGCAGTTGTTGATATTTATATGGCCAAAAATTAAATTCTGCTTGTAATGTAACGGGTTAGTTCACTAAAAATGAAAATTTCTGCCATTAATTACTCATGTTGTTCCAAACCCGTAAGACCTTCGTTCATCTTCAGAACACAAATTAAGATATTTGTTGATGAAATCCAAGAGGTATATGACTCGTCCATAGACAGCAATAACACTTTTAAGGTTCAGAAAGGTACTAAAGACATAATTAAAATATTCCACATGACTGCAGTGTGGTTCTGCAAGGTTCAACCTTAATGTCATGAAGTGACAAGAATACTTTTTATGTGCAAAAACAATTTTTGGGTGAACTAATCCTTTAAGAGTTAAAAATAATAATAATAATAAAGAATATAAAGTGAAGTGCATTGTACTGCGTTGCGTTTCTTTCATGGCTGGTACATTTTCTTCATAAATCAGCAGATATATATATATATTTAATATTATAGACAATATCAATTTCATTGGTATTGGTATGTAAATATCTATGTATATTTTTATGGTATATGCCATCAAGTGTTTATTTCTGAATGTGATTGTCAGTACATTTTACCAGTATTTACCATACTTTCAAAACAAAAATTAAATGAAGAAAAAATATGCAATACGAAAATTATTTTCAAATAAAGCATTTTCTTCATAAAAGTCAAGATTTGGTCTTCTAAAATCCTTTTATATTTATATGCATAAATTTATATACATATTATATTCAAGGTCGTCTTATATTTGGAACAATAATATTCTGGAAGTTTTCACACAGGAGTTTGTTTATCATTTGACTGATTGTATGCAACATTTTATGCCTAGAAACATGGTGATTTTTTAAAAAAATCTTTAAAAATCTTTGCATATGCGTTTTATCTTTTGTATCAAATTTTATTCATCAGGGCCCGGTTTTTCAAAAGTAATCCACTAGGATTTTGGATAACGGATTGGATCAAATCTTGAAAATGTGTTTTTCAAAAGAAAAAAACGGATTACATAATCGGATTAGATCACGTAATCCAATCTTGGTTTTGATCCGGATCAAACCTTTAGTTTGGGTTTTTCAGAACTTTTTTGTAGGATTTGGATCACTTTGATCCAAAAAAACAGGATTATCCTGATCCCAACAGGGGGTAGGATTTCAAGGTGGATTCCAGGAGGAAAATGTAGTAAAACTTTAAAACTAGTCAAAAAATACAACATTTTTATCATGTAATATACATACACATTTTATCTTGCTCTTGATTAGTTTAACTGTTAAGTAATAAATTAAATGCAGACATTAGTCTACATATTTAGCCTTTCGGTAACCTACTCTAAAGTAAAAAGAAATTTTGGTGCCATAAAACAATCCCTAAACAGCTGTAAATATTCAACAAAAATATATTTAATTCAAAACCCATATTCTTTCTATCAACATGTCCCTTTAGGGCCTCCGTAGAGCACTGGAAATCCAGATTTGGTGATCCTGAAAAGTTCCTATCCGGATCAGATTGATCCAGTCCGATGTTGCTTTAAAAAACTGGCTCCAAAAGTAAGATGGATTACGTGATCACGGATCGCAAAAAAAGGATTACTAAATCCGGATCAATTTTATCCGGATTAAACCTTTTGAAAAACCGGGCCCAGGGTTTTATGGCTCATATAGTGTGATATAGTGAGAAGCTACACTCAAGGAGGCCTAAATTGAGCAAAAATACGCAATTTGGTGCAGATGCTGATATTTATATGGCCAAAAAGTAAAAAGAAATTCTGCTTGTAATGTAAATTAATGAGATTTGGTAACATTATTTACATAAAACACACACACACACACACACACACACACACACGTTTGTTTGACTATATTAGTGAAGATACTGCATAGACTTCCACTTATTTTTATGTCAGGTTAATGATATTTTAATATATATTTAATAATAATAATATCCATGTGACAAAATAATGCTGTAAGCGCATGACATATTCTGACCACAAGATGTCGCCATTTGATCACTAACTATATAGACTAAAATGACAGGCATCAGGTCAAAGTGCATGTGCAATATTTACTAAACAGTATGTTAAATTATGTAAGATCATCCTAAATATTCTAAGTCACCCCTTAAGAAGTTAAAAAAATAAATATAAAATGAAGTGTATTGCATTGCATTTCTTTCATGGCTGGTACATTTGCTTCAGAAATCAGCAATATAAGTGGACAAGATGCTGAAAATTATATTATCTGTAAAATTAACTGCATCTCTTTAAAAACCTGAAGGCAGCAGCATTAAAGGGAAACAACAAATTCAAATACACAACATTTAATAGAAAATCTGACTTTATTAATCACAGAGCTTTAATCAAATGTTGATCAGATCTCAGTTTCACATTAGGCTTCTTGTACATGTAACAGTCTGACCTGGATATAAATCACATGATCATCAGCATCATAAAACATACTGTCTGGATGTTCTTTCATCATTCTGATAAATAATCAAATTGAAGCTTCCTCGTTTATTTGTGTTCATGAACATGTGACGTCCAGATCATTGTTACCACACTTTTTTCTTTATACTACTACCAGCTTGCAAATTGCCAGGATTTTCAATCATCTGTAAAATGTTTTATTTTCTGCATGTTTCTCTTTTTCCCCCAGATGTGAGAGACAGCTTAATCCTTAATATCTTTCAAACTCAAAAACAGATTTTATTTGCTCTTCGCTTTCTTCAGGTGTCCCTCCAGTCCTGTCCTTCTCTTTAGGTTTGTGTAGAGAAGTGCAAAGTTTATGATGTAGGTCGAGACACACACCACGCAGAAATCACCCAAGACGAACGCAAGAATGGCAGCTAGATACACTGATCCGGCCACTGACACCCAAGAGGACATGACGAGGAAGAACGCTGATCGGCTGGACGCTAGCTGACCTGTGACCAAAAAGACCAAAATTACATTTGAACATCCCCTTCAGACAATAATTCATACACAGATCAGGCATAACATTATGAGCACCTTCCTAATATTGTGTTAGTCCCTCTTTTGCTACTAAAACAGCCCTGACCCGTCGAGGTATGGACTCCTCTAGACCCCTGAAGGTGTGCTGTGGTATCTGACACCAAGATGTTAGCAGCAGATCCTTTAAGTCCTGTAAGTTGCGAGGTGGATCCTCCATGGATCGGACTTGTTTGTTCAGCACATCCCACAGATGCTCGATTGGATTGAGATCTGGGAAATTTGGAGGCCAAGTCAACATCTCAAACTCATCGTTGTGCTCCTCAAACCATTCCTGAACCATTTTTGCTTTGTGGCAGGAGCATTATCCTGCTGAAAGAGGCCACAGACACCAGGGAATACCGTTTCCATGAAAGGGTGTACATGATCTGCAACAATGCTTAGGTAGGTGGTATGTGTCAAAGTAACATCCACATGGATGGCAGGACCCAAGGTTTCCCAGCAGAACATTGCCCAAAGCATCACACAGCCTCCGCCGGCTTGCCTTCTTCCCATAGTGCATCCTAGTGCCATGTGTTCCCCAAGTAAGCGACGCACAGGCACCTGGCCATCCACGTGATGTAAAAGAAAACATGATTCATCAGACCAGGCCACCTTCTTCCATTGCTCCGTGGTCCAGTTCTGATGCTCACGTGTCACTGTTGGCGCTTTCGGCGGTGGACAGGGGTCAGCATGGGCACCCTGACTGGTCTATGCAGCTCCATACGCAACAAACTGTGATGCACTGTGTATTCGGACACCTTTCTAACAGAACCAGCATTAACTTCTTGAGCAATTTGAGCTACAGTAGCTCGTCTGTTGGATCGGACCACACGGGCCAGCCTTCGCTCCCCATGTGCATCAATGAGCCTTGGCCGTCCGTGACCCTGTCGCCGGTTCACCACTGTTCCTTCCTTGGACCACTTTGATAGATACTGACCACTGCAGACCGGGAACACCCCACAAGAGCTGCAGTTTTGGAGATGCTCTGACCCAGTCGTCTAGCCATCACAATTTGGTCCTTGTCAAACTCGCTCAAATCCTTACGCATGCCCATTTTTCCTGCTTCTAACACATCAACTTTGAGGACAAAATGTTCACTTGCTGCCTAATATATCCACCCACTAACAGGTGCCGTGATGAAGAGATGATCAGTGTTATCCACTTTACTTGTCAGTGCTCATAATGTTATGCCTGATCGGTGTATATACAATAATTACAAAAAGAGCAAAATTAGAATTTATTTGCAGATGTCACTTGGTTTGATATTTTGTTATTGTTGAATTAGTTTTTGGGGTCCCAGTATAAACATTAGTGTCCTAACAGCGCTTACCCAAACCCAGCTGCAGCATATAGAAAATGATTCCCAACACACTGTTCGGCTGATTCAACACACTGTCTTTGGAAGTAAAGATCTGGACGAGCCCAAATCCACGTCCCCATCTGAAAGAAGGATCAAAGTTTCAGGGGTTGATAACATCATTTGCCTGTAAATATTCACTATTTGCAGGTTCCATAAAATCAAAATAATTATAGATAATCAATATCGGCTGGATCAGCCAATAGTTTAAAAACAGCCGATAATCCTGTCAATCAGAAGAGAGCAGGAAAATGCATTGAATTTGTGTTTTGTGTAAAGAAAGTGCGAAGAAACCAGTTGATCAATATTAATAGGAATTATATAAATTAATAACATTCAGAAAGTTAAGAAATATTAATTTAATCTTGAGAATTTAGTTAATGTGCGTTAATATTCATTTGAGTAATGTGTTTATAACTGATAAGTTACTCTGAAACAAACTGAAGAAATGGAGAGAATAAAGTTTTTATTTGCATTTCTTTCTAAATATAATAATTAAAAATATAATGATAAATTAAGAATTATAATGAAATTATTAATAATTTACAAGGTGGTATAAAAGGCAGAACCCCCAAACTATCTGTATCGTTAGATATCACTCTGAATAATCCGCTATCGGTATCGGTGGAGAAATGTAGTATCAGTGCATCTCTAAAAAATAATCATGGACTGGTACATTTTGGCTTTTCATAACGCTTTTCTTCAGACTAGTGAAAAGAAATCATACAAATTACACTTTTAAGTGTTTGATTTTTTAGAAATCTCCACTTACGCAGCAGCAACACCAAACACTGCATTTTCATAACTATAGATATTCTGAAGGTTTTCACACAGGGGTTTGTTGTGATTTTTTCAAATATGTGCAGATTTAATTAGATAATGCCTTAATTGCATATTTAAACATAACATTTTAGAAAACGTGAAATGTTTCTGACTCTTAATGTTATCAGTCAACTGGGGAAATATGGAAATATGGTGCATAAAAACTGCCACGACTGAAATGAACGCATTTACCTGGAGGTGAAGACCTTAGAGCAGCTCACGGAATGGCCCAGGTCGCACATCGCGCGATATTCGGGATCGTTCTCCCGGGAAAGTTCTACGTGTAGCGCGTAAACCGACAGAACTAAACCCAGAAAACAGAGGATGAAGCGAACGCTATATTCCCATTTAGGAACTCCAGTAGTTGAATTGCTCGAGGACATTGCAGTGACAGTGTCAAGAGGTTTTATAACAAATTACCTAATTTACAAAAGCCTGTTTTGCAGACTTGTAGACTAAAGTTGCTACTCTTACGTGCAACGTGTAATTGTAGAATATGTAAGTTCGACTCCCACCTTGCCACAATGTATTGCAACGTGGAAAAGCCTGAAGCAAGAGCTGTGATTGGTCCAAAGTACTCAAACGCGTGGCATCATGACCGATTTTACTGCTATAACGGTTTCCAATGGGATGATGCGTTTTGTCCTCCAGGGGGCGCTTCGCGGCTCAGAATGTCTAAAGCCCCATTGAGTCTCATTCATATCTCTGTAAATCCATTAGTATTCATACGCTAAAAATGTAATCGTTTTAATCTATTACGTGCAAATATTGGTTACTGACATTTGAATTTAAATCTACCACAACACACTAATACATGCCCAGTCACTGATTAGTCTGTACTGATCAGTGCTGAGAAAAGTCTGATGGGAGATAACGTGCACTGACTAAAAAAGCTTTAAAGGATTAGTTCACTTTCAAATAAAATTTTCCTGATAATTTACTCCCCCCCCCCATGTCATCCAAGATGTCCATGTCCTTCTCTCTTCAGTCAAAACAAAAAGAAAATTTGATGAAAACATTCCAGGATTATTCTCCTTATAGTGGACTTCAATGATCTCCAAATGGTTGAAGGACAAAATTATAGTTTCAGTGCAGATTCAAAGGGCTTTAAACGATACCAGTCGAGGAATAAGGGTCTTATCTAGTGAAACAATCGGTTATTTTTGGGAAAAAAAAGTAAATGTATATGCTTTATATAAACAAATGATCACCTTCCAAGTGCTTCCGCCAAAACCGCACTTCCGTATTCTTCAAAAAGCTTACGCTGTATGTCCTACACCTTCCCTATTCTACTTACGGAACAAACGCGGTGCCAGTTACATTTTTTCTGTATATAGAATAGGGACGGTGTAGGACATACAGCGTAAACTTTTTGGAGAATTCGGAAATGCGGTTTTGGAACATTTGTGTTTATAAAGCATATATATTTACATTTTTTCGAAAATGACCGATCGTTTCTCTAGATAAGACCCTTATTCCTCGTCTGGTATCGTTTAAAGCTCTTTGAAGCTGTACTGAAACTGTAATTTTGACCTTCAACCGTTTGGAGGCCATTGAAGTCCACTATAAGGAGAATAATCCTGGAATGTTTTCATCAAAAACCTTTATTTCTTTTTGACTGAAGAAAGAAAGACATGAACATCTTGGATGACATGGGAGTGAGTAAAATATCAGGAAAATTTTATCTGAAAGTGAACTAATCCTTTAAGAGAAAATTGAAAATACAAAGTAAATATTTAAATCCAGCCCTGTTGCTTTGTATGTTCCGACGCGAGCGCGTTGGACGGATGGTGCAGAAGGTTCGCACGCGGACGGTCGGTCAGTGTCCAGTTAGATTAATACGTTTGGCAATGTAAACAATGATGTAAACACTGGCCCTGTCCGGTCTGGAGGATTTATTCCACGTGTTTGTTAAATTTTCGAATATTGTGAACAAATGTATTTTTGTCGTATGGTGGCACCAAATATGAAGAAATTAAAAACAAATCAGTAAACAAATAAATGCAATAATAGGGAATTAATTAAAGGAATAGGAATATATGACTTGATAAACAAAGTCAATTCCTTTTTAATTACATGTATTCCTTGAATTTACTTATGTATACGTGTAAAAAATTATTTTAGTTTTACACACACACACACATATATATATATATATATATATATATATATATATATATATATATATATATATAATTTATTATTTATTTCTATATATATTTATTTCTATATTTAATTGATAAATAAAGTTCAGTCAGAACTCTTTATTAATTTATTATTTAAATTTTTATTTATGTTTAATTTCTGCGGGTTTGGGTCTCCATTTTTTGTGTTTAGAAATGACTCTATAGTAGTTTAACATGCTAAAGCAAGTGCGCGTCTTTTTTATTTACACTCGATTCATCAGTGTCGACGCCGCCCAAAAAATGACCCTATTCCACACTTCAAAAGAGCCCGCCCCTCAAGCATATAGTCTAATCCGATTGGTTAATCCACTTGCAAGCATACAGCCGATTGGCAGCTCTGCTGCCGTTCAAACAGAATACGGAAGAATACAAGGAAGTAAAACAGGGGTTTGTGCTAGCGAAGAATAGACATGCTTTGAAAGAACCGCTCCGAATTCCCACTGCTTCAATATATTAACAGGTAATTATTACCGCTTTCATAACCCAACATTTGCTTTTATTTGTCTTTGTTCTGACATGAAAAGAAAGAAAGGGTGAATATATTATCTTTAAAGCTGTTTTGGGGCCAGTAGGCTCTCACGCCCCTGCGGCAAATAAGCAGGATTAATTGCTCACAAACGACAGCTACGCCCTGCTGGACCTGTAGTATGTTATCCCATAATGAGCAATTACAAAGAAGTGATTAGCAGTGTGTGTTTCTGATATTTAATGGCTTCACGTCTAAGATACTCACACCTCTATGTGCACCTTGCATTGTTGTGTTTCTTAAAACATTAAATACAC
>VTFQ01000018.1:18177315-18202359 GCA_036281575.1 Ancherythroculter nigrocauda | reverse complement strand
CGCGCCGTCCAGGCGCTGGTAACACAGGTGTCTGAGCTCTCCCAGCAGCTACAACAACTTCGCGCTCCCACTGCGCCAGCCCCACCGTCCGTTCCCCCACCATCACCCGTACAAAGAGACCTGTCGGAGCCCCGCCTTCCCGTTCCTCAGAACTATGCCGGTGAGCCAGATTTTTATCGAGCGTTTTTGAATAAATGTTCTCTCCATTTCACCCTGCAGCCACGCACCTTTGAGAGGGAGGAGTCCAAGGTGGCGTTTGTACTGACCCTGCTCACCGGGAAGGCGGCGCTATGGGGAACGGCGGTTTGGGAAACCAGGACCCGTGCTGCTCCTCGTTCACGGCACTTGCCGCCGAGATGAGGAGGGTGTTCGACCGTGCGGTTGCGGGAAAAGAGGCCGCCCGCAAACTCACCGCTCTCAAGCAGGGCAACCGCACGGTCGCTGACTATGCCATCGAGTTCCGCACCCTCGCGGCAGAGTGTCGGTGGAACGAGGAGGCGCAGTGGGACATGTTCCTGCATGGGCTGGCTGATCGTATCCACCGGGAGATATACACGTTGGACCTTCCAGAGACATTCAACGGGCTTGTTGAGCTGGCGCTTCGAGTTGATTCTCGCCTCCGACGAGTGGAGTCACTAGTGGAATCCGGAGAGAGGCACAGCGGTCTTCCTGTCAGCCCGGTGGATGCGGTTAGCCCAGCACCCGATCCTGAGCCCATGCAGGTAGGGAGAGCTCGGCTTTCTCGGGAGGAGCGGGAGCGGCGGAGGTCCCTTGGTCTTTGCTTATACTGCGGGACATCGGGACACATCATCAAGAACTGCCCGGTAAAAGACCAAGCCCGATAGTAAACTCGAGGCTACTATCGGGCGGGATCTCCGCCGAGAAGTCCTCGCCATCGACCCTCCTCCCGGTTAGACTGAGATGGGCTACACACGACATCACCTGTAGCGCACTTTTGGATTCTGGGGCGGAGGGCAGTTTCATGGACATCACGTTTGCACGACAACATGGAATTCCTACATCATCCCTTGAGCACTCCATTTCAGTCAACGCACTCAATGGACAGTCTCTTTCCAGTCTCTCCCACACTACGGATTACATCACCCTCGTCACTTCCGGTAACCATTCAGAAGAAGCACAGTTCCTCCTCATGGACACCCCTCACGCACCTGTTGTTCTTGGACACCCCTGGCTCACCAAACACAACCCTCACATCGACTGGCAACTCGGAACTATCACTGAATGGAGCACCCAGTGTCACAAGTCTTGTCTATTGTCTGCTTGTCCCACGGTGTCTGTTTCTGTTTTGCAGGATGAGGCGGTGGATCTGTCTAACGTGCCCAAGGAGTACCTTGACCTGAAGGAGGTGTTCAGTAAGTCCCGAGCTGCTTCTCTCCCTCCGCATCGTCCCTACGATTGTGCAATAGACTTAGTTCCGGGTAAGTGTAGGGTCTGCACAGTCTCAAGGATGAGCAGGTCCCACCATAAACTGTGTTTAAGCCTCAATTCACGGAACTTTGGTTTGTAAATCTTACATCGATTCCGGCCCGGCAGACACTAATGGATCACAAGACTTTTTTTATGACTGTTTCGATAAGTCCCCTAACCTCTCCTCCGTGACTTCAAAGGAGATGCGAACGCCACAGATCGGGTTTCGAAAGACAGGCCCGAATTCCAAACGGTCATAAAAAGAGAAAATACACGCACGCACCCACAGACACACACACACATACAAAGACTGTATACACAAATATTATACCTGCAAATATGAATGTACCTGCCATTGTAGTGCTCGCTGCATGTATGTGTTACTAGTGTAGAATCGTAGAATTGACTGTAGTAGGTTGGTTTTCATGTTAAACGATAGTAATAGAGTGTAAAGTGTATCTTCTTTATATGACGAGAGACACCTGTCGAGTTCGATCTCTCCGTAAAGCTGTGAATCAGAGCTATTCACTCATGTACGTTACATTTCTGCCAAATGCATCGTTCAATGTTTAATAACACTATGAAGAAAATGCACTGATTCAACATACCATAAATTTATTCGGGAGACAGGACAAAGGAATGTGGAAACCCGCCAAATTGCAACGCTAGCATTGGAGGACGTTATCAAGAAGGCGTTCTGGTCTGTTGTCTTTAAAACACCATGACACGCGTCTTTTGGTGGCACAAGTTTTCTGCACGAGTTCCTGCCGTCAAGACGGACTCTCTTCTTTATTTTCCGGTCATATTACAACAGTTAAACCTTCGTTTGAAACTTCGCCGAAACAACCTCCAGGAGAAGAAGCAACTATCAAACCGAGCGCTCCGAAACTCCAAGCACCCTGACTAACCTATGCAAGTATAACGTTTTTACGATCTTAAATACTGAGTTTCCTTGCTGGCTCTTAAAGGTGAACTGTTGCAATTTGACCTGCTTTGATCATCTCTTTCGTTTCTGCCTTTCCCTCTACTTTGTATGTATTTGTATTTACTTGTGTCCATTTAGCCGTATAACCTGTGTATTACCCGTTTCGTATATTAAACTCATTATATCCATGCTTTTTGTTCACTTGCTCATTTTAGCAACAACCGAGTCACTTTAACGTTCTGATTCTAATATCCTTGCTCTATATTTGAAGGCTATGATAGAAAGTTAGTCTCCCGGCCCGAGAATAACATTTCTGTCGTGATAATCTGTGGATAATTTTCCGTTTCGGTGGACGAACTGATAGTTTTCCACATAATTATTAAACCAGAACTAATCATATATGTGATTGATTATAATTCGTTGTAGTTAATTCACCATATATGTTTAATTCCCCGTTGGGTCGATATATGAACGTCATAAAGCTTTCTGAATTATGATATTCATATTTCATCTCCATAAATTGATTAATAACTGTACATCGCTACATTTATTTGGTGGAGAATGCGGGCATCGTTTTAAACTTGGTTGTTGAAAAAAAAAAGCAAGGTAGAATAATTGGTGTGTGATTTAATGTTCATAGCGCGCTTTATTCAGTGAGAAGACGCACGAGTCCTCACACTACTCACCGTTAACAAGCTGCTGTTGTGTCTAAAAACACTGCAGGCCTAGCTTTGGGTGACCGTGAAACTGCAGTTCATTAATATTCAGACTCGTATGCAAAAGGGCTTTTGCAATACAGTTTTAATATTAATTTCCGCTTGAATGAAACGAATTGATCGTCATTAAGCGTGTTCTGAAACGAGATTTTGTAGCGAGTTTCCTATTTAATCTCTGCAAAAGGCCTTATCTGCCGCTATTTTAATTGAATTATTTGTGTCGTCCAATTATTCAAAAATAGCGTCTCGCTCCCTTGGTAACTAATTGGACTAGCTACCCAAAAGACGTTACCAAATACAAGTCTAATCTGAAAACAGTTTACCTGCTTTATCCGATTTGACTTGTAAAGTTGGAGCCAGTCGAAAAAACGCCCTGATCCAGCGTGACTAATAACAGCAGTGAATTATCCTGCAGTTACATATTTGTGCACTAAAATTTGTGCAAAAACGGGGTCACTAAACCCCGAGGTTCCAAAGTTTGATACTTAGGATAAAAGGTTGCACCAGTCCAGTGAACTGGCACAGAAGAATCCGCCGAGATTCTAAAAAGAGTTTGTATGTGATATGTGCAGTTAGATCAGCTGAAACGCTAATTTAAAAATATCACAGAGGTGGATGCAGTAACGCTGACCAGACGCCAGAGGGCAGTCTGTCCAGGTGGGGCACCCCTCCCTACTTCATTGTTGTGTGGACTCAGTAACGCCACCGTGTGGACGTTCTGAGTTAAAGCTGCTCTCCGTAATTTGAACTGAATTGTCTCCAAATTCGCCCGTGACTACTTCAACGTTGCTGTTATAACTATTTGCTGATGGTTATGCTTTCCAATCGTTTTGGAAGGTGGTTTACTTATTTAAATTTGGTTTAAACACGTTTTAAATTTTTAATTTAGATTAAGTTGCCCTTCCAACCAGAGAATTCACTTCCTGGAAGTGCTCCCCCGTGTGGACGGATCCGGAAGTCAATTCCCTGCCATCTGTGTGTCCTTTCCTCTCCTTGGCCCCTTTGGTCACACATTTATTCTATTCTATTCTATTCTATTTTTATTTTATGTTACTCCATTCTACTCCTTTGGCTTAACTCAGTTTTGTTTGTTCTTCTCCCTCTCTTTCTCTTGAGTTATTATTTTATTTTATTTTTATTTTATTAGTAATTGTTTTTTTTTTGTTTGTTTGTTTGTTATTTATTTTGCTTTATTTACTTCGGAAATTCTTTCCCTTGTATTACTTAATGCTGTATTCTATTCACTCTTAGTCCTGTGTCCTGTATGTTATTGGCTGGCAATAACATACACCCACACACCCAAGCCTCCCTTATTTCATACACTTATTTTTAAATTTAATTGAACAACATTCAATTGTAATTTAAGATTAAGTAGTGTCAATCAGTTGGCATTCTGCTTACCAAGAAGCACTCCTCTTTAGGGAATTCACAAATAGGGAAGGCTTTCTCCTCTCTTTGCCCCATGCTGTTCTTCTGTGCATTTATTTCAATTTAATTGAACAAGAGTTCAATTCAAGTTTGAATCAAGTGCCTCTGAATTGTGTTTTTCTTTTCTCTCTCCTTTCCCATTCTATTTCTATGCACTGGTTTAAATTTAATTGAACAGGCTTTAATTCAAATTTGAATCAAGTGCATCTGAATTGTTGTGTTTTATTTCGCCTTTTGTCCGGTTTCCAGCTCAGTTAAGACCCCTATCCTGTTAGCCTACACACTTGATTATTTAAATTTAGTTTAAACAAGATTTAAATTGAGATTTGAATGTACAATTAAGTTGTGTTTACTTGACTGTTTGTGTACTTGCAGACAAGGCCCTCTAGCACCCGGTGGTGAGTTGACGGTTGGTCCAGTGGGTTCCAGTGAAGTGGAGTTGCCTGGCCTGGCGAATCTGACACGTGCCTGTGCGTGAATCGCAGGACGTTTCTGGCCTCACACCACGGGCAGCACGCAGAGACATTAGCAGGTTGGGTGTGTCAGGTGCAGGGAGGCGACGAGTCCAGTTGGAACCCAAGGCAATTTTGTTTAATTTCCCTGTTTCTGCTCGACAGAACCGCCCTTTGAGTAACTGCCTGCGGGGTCAGACTCAGGGGTTGGGAAAAATTCAATTTTGACCTGCCAATCTGGCCGTCGGCGTTAATACCTCGCTTGAAAACGCAATTGTGCTGAAGGTCACTGTTTGAGAGGCTGCGTCGTGGTGCAAGGAGGACAGGACGTCCGCGGACACCGCAGTCGGGTGTGGGAACGTCTAGGAGAGGCTGCCCCGTCACTGAGTTCTCATCTGGGCACTCGCAATTCACCCCAGGCCTAGAGTAACAACGTACAGTCCCTTCCCTTAGTGAAAACTACAAGATATTACATATCTTTCATTCCTTTAGGTTCTGGCCAACGCTGTTACTTTTAAGCCATACCCTCCCTCTCAGTTTTATGACGCAACGGCGCCCTCGCCTGGCCCCGTCATAATCCCAGAATTCAAGCTTAATTTCTCCCCTTTAGCCCTTCACGTTTTTATTTTATTGCTATTCTACGTCTATTCCTTTCTATTTGTTGTCTGCTTTATTTTTCTCATTTAATTGCATCCATCCCATTCTGTTCTGTTTGCCTTTCGGCTGTGTTTGTTTTTTTTTTCAGTTCACGTAGAAGCAGAACCTGTGAGAGCCACCACGGAAGCTGAATAATAGATAAGACGGCCGAGCAGCCAGAGTCATTAGAGGACTTGCAAAGCCCCGCCTGTCAAAATTTATTTTTCAATCCGGCACTCACTAACACGAATTGACCTACGGGGTCATCCTTGGTTCGACAATTAAGTGTCTAACCTACCTTCCATTAACTGTCTGCACCAGTTAACTGGAACCACACGAAAGAACTATCTAATTACGTATTACGTAACCGTTAGTCCCTGCGCAAGCTTGCATTGGTTCTTGTCTTTGTTGTGCTGTCTTTCTCTCGTCAACAGTAGAAGCCACTATGTCACGAGCATCCAGCCCTGACACCCACTGGGACCATCTCGAGACCTGGCTGGGCGTCATGACCAACCCGTTCCTGCCCAATGCCGCCGGCGACCTCCAGCACCTGAGCCGCGAGCAGCTGGACGGGGACTTGAATCGACTGATGGCCCACGATCCGATGCAGAGCTACAGTCACAAAGAATGGGCAAGACTCATCGGAGGCCTCGCCCACAACCTCATCGCCCAGGCAAGGCTCAATGAAAGGAGCAACGCACTTCTGGAGCAGGAAGTCGCGGCGCTCAGGCTCCAAGCTGAGGAAGCCCGGAGGAACCAGGCTCAGACCCAACATCGTCTTGATCAGCTACTCCTCGAGGACCCCAGGTCAGCGTAGGACAGCGGAGGAATCTGATCCTGAGCTACAGGAGGAAGTCGAGAGACTCCAAAAGGCCCTCGAAGAGCTCCACTTGGAGACGGGGCGCAGAGAGCAGATGGAAAAGCAATCCATAGAGGAACTAACTGGAAAACTCCAGCAAGGTGAAGCTCTCCTAGCAAGAGCAGAGATTGAACTGAAAGAAAGAGATGCTAAAGCCCGGGCCTGTGAAAATCACCTTAAACTGGCCCGAAGTGAGATCACTGCTCTGAAACAGCAAAGAGACTATCTTAGAGATGAATTGGACACTGTGCACCGAGAACTAAAGCATTCCTATAAACTGCAAAGCGAAGTGGGAGGAGACTTGCATGCCATGCAGCTCCCTCTAGCCACTGGACCTAAGTGCCCCAGTCAAGAGTCCCTAGTTCGCGAGGGGGGTGAAAGCCCACTGCCAAAAACGTCCAGCCTCCAAGAACCATGGTCAGGAGCAAAGGGATGGGAGCCACCCCAGAAAAGCCGCGCTGCGAGCTATGGCGTGATTCCCAAAGAGCTGGACAAGCTAGCAAAGAATATCCCCACTTTCACTCCAAACCCAGCAGGGGGTGTCGACGTGCACGCGTATTTGCAAGACATTGACTTCCTGTTGCAAAATGTGGCCAACGTGAGTGCATGGGACAAGTTGTATCTACTCCGCATCACGTCCAGCCGTGACGTGCGCAGCTTCCTGGATCGGCAGCCAGA
Organism: Ancherythroculter nigrocauda; assembly: GCA_036281575.1. NCBI lineage: Eukaryota > Metazoa > Chordata > Actinopteri > Cypriniformes > Xenocyprididae > Ancherythroculter > Ancherythroculter nigrocauda. The sequence continues at coordinate 18,195,237 of VTFQ01000018.1, read as the reverse complement.
AGCTGTCAAAGCAGACTACCAGCTGCTGCGACAGGCTCTGATCAAAGAGTTTTCTGACCCTGAATCGGACCAAGGGCTCCTCGCGGCCATGGATCTTAAACAGGGCCGACTGGAAACTCCACAAGCATATTACAACCGTATACGAAAGGCCTACTTCGGAGCACGCAACGAACCAGGAATGGAGGAAGATTTCAACTTTAAGACTTTGTTTCTTAGAAACCTGCACACTGCAGTAAGTCATCATCTGGGAGTCCTGGCCTGCCCACGAAGTATGTCTATTCAACAGCTGCGAGATTTAGCCTACAAAGCTTATTCCAAGCAAAGGGCCATATCTGAAAAGACTGTTAAAAATCCAACCATCTACCCGGTCTCTGATCACTGCCCAGAACTGGCCCTAGAGGGCGCACACACACACCACAGTGACAGACCGTTCAACCGAGAGGCAAGACAGTTCCCAGCCAGCAGAGGGCAGCCTCACCACGAGGGCGCCCGTCCCAAGCACCAGAGCGGACACTCTGAAAGATTCTGGGACAGGCCACATCCAGCCAGCAACCAAAGGGGCGGGGCCGCATGGGAGACCAGCCGGCGACCCAGAAATGGCAGGCCTTCATCGGATAGAGCCTCAAGCCCCAATCGCCAAAGACAGAAGGCCTCTCGACGTGCATCAAACAAGTCCAAGTCCGAGGCCAGGAGTCGAGCAACGCAGTTATGTCTGAGTCTGCGGAGATTCTGAAAGTCCTGAAAGAGCTGATCCAGAAGAAGCCCAAAAAGGAGGACAAGAAGGACAAGTCAGACTCCTTATGACTAGAAGCAAGGTCTGCCCCTAACGTCTGCCCTGACAGCCCTTTAACACAACCTCACACCCAACTCACAGTTGACCAGAGACTTACCACACAGTCAGTTAGTACATCACAGAGTGACCTCATCACACAGTCACCTCAGCCAACAACCGCACACTCCGAGCAAACCAGCTCACATCAACCCACCGACGACCAGAACGCCACGGTACCAGAAAGTGCCGTTTTGGTTGTCTGCCTCCCAAACGAATCACATGACACCAGCCCCACTTGCTTATCGGTCAGCACCCAAGCCCCGGTACCAAGACTCCTGGGAAACCTTATCGAAAAGGGGGTGGCCCGAAAGCTGTACATAGCCATCACTGTGGAAAATGATGTGAGGATTGAGGCCCTTGTAGACACGGGAGCAGACCTAACTTTGATGTCAACTAACCTTTTTGAAAGACTCAGACATGAAGCAAAGAAACAAAATCGAACTCTCAAATCACAAAAATGTGAGCTAAATGTGCAGTCATACAGCCAAACTGAGATCCAACTTGAACAAATAGCTCCCATTCATCTAACCATCGGTCCAATGAGTTTGGTACACCCCGTATACATCTCACCGATGGACACGTTTCCCCTGCTCATTGGCAAAGACTTGCTAGATCGCTTTGAGCCCCTATTGGACTTCAGACAGCTGAAAATTTGGGCTCAAGTACGAGAACCGCGGCCTTTCCAGTCACCCAGGTCATCTGAGCCAGACTGTCAGGTCACAGAGGTCACGGGAAACCCCACAGCTAGCCGCGGGAACCCCGTCTCAGCACCAGGGCAAAGTTCAAGTTCGCTCCTCTGCACCCTTCAGCTCACCACAGACTCTGACTCCTTCTGCCCCAAGGTCACACCAGACCCGCAGCTGAATGGCTTAACAATAACAGACACTGTCCTCGCACTGTGGGCTGACAACTCAGCCATCAACCATAACGTGTTCAATGCTCTCAAGGAAAACGCACCGGACCTCCCATTTGTCAACAAGCGCACACGTTTCTCTTTAGACTCTCGCCTGTCAGCTATGACAACGGCCAAAGGCGTCTGCGCTCTGAGCTTGAATTGGAACGGCCGGTTTCTAACCCATTACTTTCTGGTCCTCCCAGACCTAACGCATGATGTTTACATTGGAGCAGACCTCCTGATTCGCCTCAAAGCTCACGTGGACATGGTTAATGAGGTAGTGTGGGCACCAATGACTGTACAGCCCCCTGTTGTTCCGGTTGACCTTGAGAACCTCGTGTCTGGCCAGACCATTCCAGAAGTCTGCTTCCTGGTCAACGAACAGGAAACTGTAGTACCCGCTTATACCAAAGGGGTCGCTATTCGCCTCAACATGAGACAGGGCCAAAACCTGAATAACACACTGGGTTTCTTCCAACTTTCACCTGAAAGCGTGGAACTTGGACTCACCTTGGAAGCCACACCCCTCACTGAAGTGTCATCCCGTGTAATCTACATTTTGCTTAACAACTGCATGGCTACCCCCATCAGAATTCCCAAGGCCTACCGGCTGGGATGGCTAGTAAGCCACGACTTCCATGACTTTGAACTCACGTTACCAGTCATCGGGTCAATACCAGCTGCTATGATACCAGAAGGGAGCCCAGACGACACGGTTTTAACTGCACCCTTCAAGACCATCTCCATCACTGCCATCATGCCGGTACCCACAGAACAGGTGTGCAGAACGGAACTGATGGAGGACCAACACCTTGCAGTATACACAGTCTCTAGCCAGCCTGCCTGTGAAACCCAGGAAAACACGGCACCACTGACAGCTGACACCACCACAGAAGAGCCATTCCCAGGGTTCGAGTCTCAAGTCCAACAAATCCTGAAGGATGCAGATGCCCTAAAGTACGAGGCAGACCGCCAGAAACTCAGGCAGGTCCTGTACAAATTTAAAGCATCATTTGCCAAAGACTCTTTAGACTGTGGACTCACTAACCTCCACACGGTGCGCATTCCAACGCGCCCAAACGCTCCTCCCACCTTTGTCAGGCAGTACAAAATTCCCATCGCCTCACACGAACCAGTGCAGGAGATTATCCGCTCCATGGAAGAGAAAGGTGTCATCCGTCCGTGCAACAGCACCTACTCAGCCCCCATCTGGCCTGTTCTCAAACCAAATGGCAAGTGGCGACCAACCATTGATTACAGGAAACTGAACCAGCAGGTGCCACTGTCACGGTGGCCCATGACACAGCTGGAGCAGGAACTACCTAGAGTCAAAGGGGCCACTATCTTCTCGACGCTTGATGTGGCATCAGGATTCTGGACCATACCCGTACACCCAGAGGATCAACACAAGCTGGCTTTCACTTTTGGCAACCGGCAGTACACTTTTACAAGGTGCCCATTCGGCTATGCCAACTCACCAGCTGAATTCAACATCTTCCTGAACAAAGCATGTCCAGATGCAAGGGTGAGAGGGAACCTCATCTATGTGGACGATGTGCTCATGAAAAGTACGACTGTGGCGGACCACCTGATAGAAATAGACCATGTTTTGAACCAACTGACCACCGCCGGCGCCAAAATTGCCCTCCACAAAGGACAATGGTGCCGAACCAAGGTCAACTACGTGGGTCTACTTGTCGGTTCACAGGGCATTGAACCGCAGTCCAGCCGCATTCAAGCTATTCAAACCATCAAACCTCCCACTAACATCTCAGAGCTGCGTAGCTTTCTAGGTGTGTGCAACTACTCGCGACAGTTCATTGAGAACTACTCGGACATTGCAAGACCTCTAACTACTCTGTTGAAAAAGGACTGCCCGTTTGTCTGGACGGACGCCCAAACAAGTGCAATGAATGAACTGAAACGACATTTGTGCACAGCCCATTGTCTGGCTTACCCCGATCCAAAGAAGGAGTTCTACTTGGAAGCCGGATTCTCCAAGAACTGCCTGAGCGCTGGCCTCTACCAACGATACGATCAAGACAAAAGAGTCGTAGCGTATGCCAGCAAAACACTCCTGCCACCGGAGTGCAAATACTCAGACTGTGAAAAGGCTTTGCTCTGCACTGTATGGGCCATCCAAAGATTTTCCAACTACATTGGGGCACAAAAAGTTATCATAGAGACCTGTCACCAACCTGTCACCTTCCTCAACAGCCAACGCATCCGAGATGGCGTAGTCACCAACTCACGCATAGCCACATGGCTGATGGCTCTCCAGGGGCGCAACGTCGAGGCACGATACGCCCAAAATCACAAGTCTGCTCTGGGCAACGGCTTGGCGGCCTGCCAAAACTGCTCCGATGACACTCCAGCTTCCACACCGGAGCCGGAAATACCCCAAAACCAGCAACCGACCTGCCACCGGTACTTCGAAGAGAATGCGTGCCAAGGTATGCCCACAGCCTATGTCGATGGATGTTCGTACAACCATGAGGGCGTCCTAAAGGCAGGTGCAGGGGTGTTATGGTTAAACAACCAACCCTGCCCACCACAACACTTCAATTTGGGCTCCCAGTCATCGCAGTATGCGGAGGTAGCTGCTATCCTCATCACCCTCCAAATCGCAGTGGCCCACAACATCAAAGAACTCCTCATTTGCACAGACTCAAACTATGCCCGACTCAGTTTCACGTGCCACCTCCCAGGCTGGAAACAAAATGGCTTCAAGACCGCAAACAACAAGCCTGTCAAACACCAACACCTGTTCCGAATGTGCGACGATATCACGACAACTCACAACATGATCGTTTACTGGAAAAAGGTGAAAGGACATTCGAAGCTACCTGGCATGGACAAAGACTTGAATGACCAAACTGATGCCCTTGCCAAGACGGGCGCACTACAGGGTAATCTGTGGTCACCCCCCTCCCAAACACCCACCCCTGATGTAGCAGCAGTCACCCGCAGCCAACGCACTGCTCCCGTACTTGCTCCCACATCGCAGCCGCTATCGCTAGCTCCACAAATTTCCAACAATGACATTGCCGACCTTCAAGCCTCGGACTCTGCCATCCACACGGTAAAAAACCTCCTCTCAAACCCCTCCTGCCCCCCGATCACGAAGTCTGACTTCGACGACAACCCTAGCCTCAAACGGCTACACGACGTCAAGCACATGCTACGTGTCCAAGAAGACATTCTGTGGTATGCCCCTGATGATCTCACTGCGCCACGGCTTGTGGTACCACACGGCCAAAGGGGGGTCATGCTCATGTATGCCCACGATGCACCATGTGCTGGACACCATGGCACCAAAGCCACTTACCAGACACTGAAACAAGTGGCATACTGGCCCGGCATGCAGCAGGATGTGGCAGAGTATGTGAGAGGATGCCTGGTGTGCTGCCAGTTCCAACCGGCAAACCCAACTCACAGAGCTCCACTGCAACGCAGAGGAGTCACGTTCCCATGGTCAGACCTCCAGATAGACTGGGTGGGGCCCCTGACCAGATCGACGAGAGGAAACAGGTATTTCCTCACGGTCGTGTGCCAATTCACCAAGTGGGTAGAGTGTCTTCCAGCACCGAACGACACGGCCCAGACTACAGCATACCTCCTGATGAACCACATTTTCAGCAGATTTGGGCTGCCACTGAGAGTTAACTCCGACAGAGGTACTCATTTTACCGCTGAGATCATGCAGCAAATTTGGAGACTCCTGGGCGTACAGAGCAAACTGCACATCAGCCACCATCCAATCTCGTCAGGGCAAGCGGAACGGACCAATAAAACTGTGGTTAGCATGCTAAAAAAATATGTGTCAGCCAACCAGAAAGACTGGGATGTGAAACTTCCACTGGTACTCATGGCTATTAGAGCCACTCCGCAGGAATCAACTCGGGTGTCTCCCTTTGAACTGATGACGGGGCGACAGATGACCCTGCCGTTGCACCTGCTGTACCAACCGGGAGATTCCAGCCTCGTCACCGCCTACACTACCCACCAGTATCTCGACGAGCTACACCGACACCTGAGAACCACGTTTGCGTTTGCCCAACAGCAGCTTCAACGAAGCGCGGAAGGCCAGAAAGCATACTATGACCGCAAGGCGTCTCACCAGGAACTGGATGTGGGTGACCGGGTCTGGTACTACCTTTTCGCTCAGCCACCCAAAACAACCTCCCCACGGCTGTCAAAGAAATTCCTTCCCCGTTGGACGGGACCTCATGAGATTGTGGACAAGCTCTCCCCGGTTGCGTACCGAATCAAACTGAGCCGGGGGCAGAAAGAACCAATTTTCAAATGGGTCCACCGTAACCAGATTAAGAGACATGTGGCTGTTGACAGAGAAAGGCAGGGAAGGAACAATGCAAGCTAAACCCAGTGCAATCCTCGGAAAACTGTCCTCACCAACCACGGACATTCCCCCGCTGACCTACCATGCTTCTCTCTCTCTCTCCCCTCTCTCTCTCTCTCCTCCCCTCTTCTCTGTAACAGGATGCTGCTGTGGTTCACCCTCGTGTGCCTCCTGCCAACCAGAGGACAGCCGCAATCAGACATCACCTCACCAGGCCCCGCATCCGGCATCGTACTGAGGGAACAACCGGGACTCCTCATCACCAACTGCCGGACTTACACTCAGAAAGTGTACGTGCGGTTGGATCCCCGCACTGTCTACAAAGCACACTATCCCAGCCACGTCGCCCAATACAGCTGGGCAGGGGCCCGATGGACGGAGAACGCCCTCACTCACGCGGAAGCCGACGTCCAGCACATGCTCGCCCAACTGGAGAAAATGACTATCACACAAGCCGAGTTAAGTGGACACAACCGACGCACCAAACGGTTCTTGGGAGCTCTGCTCGGAGCAGCCGCTGCTGTCGGGACCCTCTTTAACCTCGGCATGTCAAGTGTCAACGCAGTGAGCCTAACCACTGTAAGGCGGCATGTGGCCGAAATTCAGACAGAGATTCCCCAGCTGAGAGAACAACTCACCACTCAGAGCCAAACCCTTCAAAGCATCGGAAAAACTCTGAAGGGCACTGTAGTGGTTCTCAACACCCACAGTGTCCTGTTGAACCAGACAGTGAATTCAATGAAGCAACTGTTTACTGTCTTCCAAAATGACTTCGCCCAAACTCAGCTTGTCACTGCTCTCATGACAGATATGCTGCGGGAAGTGAGCTCCTCCATGGACAGCCTGGCCATGGGAAGGATTCCCCCATATCTTGTACCCCTGAGCCTCGTACAGACTATGCTGGCCTCTGCTGCCGTCAGACCCACGGACCCTATCCAAACCCACCTTGCCTACTCCCTGGGCAGTGCCATCCTACTGCATGTCGACCCCGAACAAAGGGAGTTGGCCTTCCTCCTAAACCTACCTATCATCGAACCAGATAACATCTACCGACTCAAAGACATTGTCAATGTCGGGTTTTGGAAGGGTAACACCCACATCAAGATCCACACTCCAGCTGTGGTCGCATACCACGACAGCAACCCCCAACTGTATCTGGCTCCCAATTTACGCATGTGTGTTCTGACCAAAGACATTCATTACCTCTGCCCTAGCAAACCTTTCCTCAGAGACAATACTGAAGGAATCTGCGGGTTACAGCCCATGATCAGCGACACGCGCTGCCCTGCCGAGGCCAAGCCTCGCGCCCAAATCATCGGAACACAAGCTGAGATTGTGGGCAATCGATGGCTTGTTAACACTCCCACTCGCACCGCCACCCTGACTTACGATCAGCACGACACTGCCACTCGTGTCAGCCTGCTCAGTCAAAGTATGTGGATCCAGGTCCCCCTGGGTGCCATCCTCCACCTCGATGACCTGGCCTTGTACCACATCTCAAGTGACGAGTACCAGTCAGAACTGGAGATCCCATCCTTTTTCATGAACCACAACCTCACTTTGGCCCCAGAGCTGGAACTGAGGATTGAGAAAGGGGGGTCCCAGTTAATTGACATTACTCCTGTCGACACTGCCCTCCAAGCACTCTCCCGACTGCCCATCCTGACCAGCTCCCCTATAGTCCAGGCTTGGACTGCCGCCGACACAGCCCTTTGCCTCTCCATGGCAATCGGGTACCTACTGACCCTGGGCCTAGCCTTCATCCTTTTCAAGAGGATGAAGGGGATGCAAGAGTCCATGGACAAGTGCCTGCCTGCCCTTCCCCGGGGTTTCAAGAGGAAACCAAGGAGAGGAGGCACCAACACGGAGAACGTACCAAATCTCATCGAAAGGGACTCTCCCTTCGACGACCCGAAGGCCGAGGACCAGTAGGGACCACCTGCTGTCCGACATCTGTGCCATCCGACCTCGCTACCGTCCAACGAGATCCGCACGGGGACCTCACTGGCCGAAAGGGGGAAACTGTAGGGTCTGCACAGTCTCAAGGATGAGCAGGTCCCACCATAAACTGTGTTTAAGCCTCAATTCACGGAACTTTGGTTTGTAAATCTTACATCGATTCCGGCCCGGCAGACACTAATGGATCACAAGACTTTTTTTATGACTGTTTCGATAAGTCCCCTAACCTCTCCTCCGTGACTTCAAAGGAGATGCGAACGCCACAGATCGGGTTTCGAAAGACAGGCCCGAATTCCAAACGGTCATAAAAAGAGAAAATACACGCACGCACCCACAGACACACACACACATACAAAGACTGTATACACAAATATTATACCTGCAAATATGAATGTACCTGCCATTGTAGTGCTCGCTGCATGTATGTGTTACTAGTGTAGAATCGTAGAATTGACTGTAGTAGGTTGGTTTTCATGTTAAACGATAGTAATAGAGTGTAAAGTGTATCTTCTTTATATGACGAGAGACACCTGTCGAGTTCGATCTCTCCGTAAAGCTGTGAATCAGAGCTATTCACTCATGTACGTTACATTTCTGCCAAATGCATCGTTCAATGTTTAATAACACTATGAAGAAAATGCACTGATTCAACATACCATAAATTTATTCGGGAGACAGGACAAAGGAATGTGGAAACCCGCCAAATTGCAACGCTAGCATTGGAGGACGTTATCAAGAAGGCGTTCTGGTCTGTTGTCTTTAAAACACCATGACACGCGTCTTTTGGTGGCACAAGTTTTCTGCACGAGTTCCTGCCGTCAAGACGGACTCTCTTCTTTATTTTCCGGTCATATTACAACAGTTAAACCTTCGTTTGAAACTTCGCCGAAACAACCTCCGGAAGAAGAAGCAACTATCAAACCGAGCGCTCCGAAACTCCAAGCACCCTGACTAACCTATGCAAGTATAACGTTTTTACGATCTTAAATACTGAGTTTCCTTGCTGGCTCTTAAAGGTGAACTGTTGCAATTTGACCTGCTTTGATCATCTCTTTCGTTTCTGCCTTTCCCTCTACTTTGTATGTATTTGTATTTACTTGTGTCCATTTAGCCGTATAACCTGTGTATTACCCGTTTCGTATATTAAACTCATTATATCCATGCTTTTTGTTCACTTGCTCATTTTAGCAACAACCGAGTCACTTTAACGTTCTGATTCTAATATCCTTGCTCTATATTTGAAGGCTATGATAGAAAGTTAGTCTCCCGGCCCGAGAATAACATTTCTGTCGTGATAATCTGTGGATAATTTTCCGTTTCGGTGGACGAACTGATAGTTTTCCACATAATTATTAAACCAGAACTAATCATATATGTGATTGATTATAATTCGTTGTAGTTAATTCACCATATATGTTTAATTCCCCGTTGGGTCGATATATGAACGTCATAAAGCTTTCTGAATTATGATATTCATATTTCATCCATAAATTGATTAATAACTGTACATCGCTACATAAGTCTCCGCCTAAAGGCAAGTTGTACTCTCTATCTGTTCCCGAGAGGGAGGCCATGGAGAAATATATTTCTGATTCCCTGGCAGCCAAGTTCATCCGCCCTTCCTCATCTCCAGCGGGGGCGGGGTTCTTTTTTGTGGGGAAGAAGGACGGGTCTTTGCGACCTTGTATTGATTACCGGGAGCTGAACAACATCACGGTAAAGAATACTTATCCTTTGCCGTTGATGTCTTCAGCCTTCGAGAGGTTGCAAGGAGCGTCCATTTTCACTAAATTGGACTTAAGAAACGCATATCATTTGGTCCGCATCAGGGAGGGGGATGAGTGGAAGACCGCTTTTAACACCCCTAGAGGGCACTTTGAATACTTGGTCATGCCCTTCGGGCTGTCCAACTCGCCCGCGGTCTTCCAGGCACTCGTCAATGACGTGTTGAGAGACATGGTTGACCAGTTCATATATGTCTACCTGGACGACATATTGATTTTTTCATCGTCTCTCCAGGAGCATGTTCAACACGTCAGACGAGTGCTTCAGCGGCTGCTAGAGAATGGGCTTTTTGTCAAGGCGGAGAAATGCGAATTTCATGCACAATCTGTTTCTTTCCTAGGGTACATCGTCTCATCTGAGGGAATTCGCATGGATCCTGACAAGGTTAAGGCTGTGGTGGATTGGCCAAGTCCAGATTCCCGTAAGGCCCTACAGCGGTTTCTGGGGTTCGCCAATTTTTACCTGCGTTTTATTCGCAATTTCAGCCAACTAGCCACACCTCTGACCGCTTTGACCTCCTCCAGAACGACCTTCAGGTGGTCAGATGCAGCCGAGGCTGCATTTGCCAAACTGAAGGGCCGCTTTGTTTCGGCCCCCATTCTGATAGCCCCTGATCCTTCGCGTCAGTTCGTGGTGGAGGTCGACGCGTCAGAGGTGGGGGTAGGTGCAGTTCTCTCCCAGCGTTCTCCCTCAGATAACAAGATGCACCCTTGCGCGTATTATTCTCATCGTTTGTCTCCCGCTGAACGCAATTATGATATTGGTAACAGAGAGTTGTTGGCAGTCAAATTAGCGTTGGAAGAGTGGCGTCACTGGTTAGAGGGTTCAGGGGTACCCTTTATCGTTTGGACTGATCATAAGAATTTAGAGTATATACGATCGGCTAAAAGACTCAATTCCAGGCAGGCTCGGTGGGCACTTTTTTTCGGTCATTTTGATTTTACTCTATCGTACCGCCCGGGCTCCAAGAACATCAAGCCCGATTCTCTTTCTCGCATTTTTGATCCCTCCGAACGCCCGTCTACTCCCGAGTGTATTCTTCCCGAGACATTAGTGGTCTCCACTCTTACATGGGAGATCGAATCGAAGGTCCTGGCGGCCTTAGAAGGGGTAACGCCTCCGCCCGCATGCCCACCGAACCGTTTGTTTGTGCCGGATGAGTTAAGGTCCTGCGTCATCAAGTGGGGTCATTGTTCTAACGTGGCTTGCCATCCAGGGGTTAATCGAACCAGATTTTTGGTCAAGCAACGATTCTGGTGGCCAGGTATGGCTCGCGACATTCGCGATTTTGTTTTGGCTTGCTCGGTCTGTGCTACTGGTAAAACTTCCAACCGCCCTCCAGATGGGTTACTCCAACCGCTGTCTGTCCCTTCGAGACCCTGGTCCCATATCGCGCTAGATTTTGTGACCGCCCTCCCACCCTCCCAAGGGTATACGGTTGTTTTGACCGTTGTGGACCGGTTCTCGAAGGTGACCCATTTTATACCCTTAGCCAAATTACCCTCTGCTAAGGAGACAGCGGTTACTGTCATTGATCATGTCTTCCGGCTACATGGCCTCCCGGTGGATGTGGTTTCTGACAGGGGTCCCCAATTTGTGTCCAAATTCTGGCAAGAGTTTTGTAAGTTACTGGGGGCAACGGTTAGTCTTTCCTCTGGGTTCCATCCCCAGACCAATGGTCAGACCGAGAGAGCCAACCAGGATTTAGAGCGAATGTTGCGATGTTTGGCGTCCAAGAATCCTTCCTCCTGGAGCCAACAACTCTCTATGATTGAGTACGCTCACAACTCGTTACCAGTGTCTTCTACGGGCCCTTCTCCGTTTGAATGTAGCCTAGGTTACCAGCCACCTGTGTTTCCCAGTCTGGAGTCCGAAGTTGCGGTCCCCTCTGCCCACGCCTTTGTCCAGAGGTGCCATCGCACTTGGAACAGAGCCCGCGAGACTCTGTTGCAAGTGAGGGCGCGCACCAAGGCTAAGACCGATCGCCACCGGTCAAAGCCACCCATATACGTCGTTGGTCAAAAAGTGTGGCTTTCTACTAAGAACATTCCGCTCCGCTCCGTGGCTAATAAGCTTGCTCCCAAATTCATTGGCCCGTTTACTGTCACTAAGATCATTAGTCCAGTGGCAGTCCGCCTCAAATTGCCTCCGGCGTACAGGAGGATTCATCCCGCCTTCCATGTGTCCAAAATCAAACCAGTTTTTCATTCACCACTTAATCCGCCTGCTCCGGTTCCTCCACCGCCGCGTCTCGTAGACGGGGAACCAACTTATTCGGTTAATCGTATTCTGGACTCGAGGCGGAGGGGACGCGGATTCCAGTACTTGGTGGACTGGGAAGGTTACGGTCCGGAGGAGAGAAGTTGGGTACCTGCGAGGGACATTCTGGATCACTCCCTTATTGATGATTACAATCAACAGGTAAGGAGTGGTGGGAACGCCGAGAGGCGTTCCTAGGAGGAGGGGTACTGTCACGGTTCGCAGATCCACTGTGTCATTCTGTTGTCTGTGTGTGGGTTGTGGGGTGTGTCACCTGATTGTTCTGTGTGGGCGTCGCCGCTGATTACTGATCAGCGGCAGCTGGTGGTTATTAGATCTTGCCTATTTAACGCCTTGTCTTTCGTCTCATGTTTGTCAGATCGTTGTTTTGGAGTCCTGGTGTTGTCTTGTGTTACCGTGTTTCTTGTTTCCTGGAGTTGGAGTTCTCGTTGCTGTTTCCTGTCTGTTCCCCTGGATACTCGTTCTGGATTTACCTTGCTCATCTCATCTCACGGATTCTCACCACGGAGCACCACTCACCACGGACACCAGCGCCCATCCAGTCCCTGTGTTACCATCTCTCCTGCTGTCTGTGTTGTGACTGTACTGTGTGTATATATCTGACTAACCTGGCGTGAAGCACTATTAAAGTGAATAACTTGCTATTGCATCCAGTCTTCTTTTCACGTGACATTTGCGGAGATTGCCATTGGTACCTGGTCGATTTTTTTTGGACCAGCTGCACAGGAAGCCTTGGATGGGCGTGTGTCAGTGTCTGAAACTCGCTCCCATCATATGGGGACTGCCTCAGGTCCCAGAACTTCTTTAGCAGCCTCTGGTGCTCGTTTTCACAATGTTGGTGTAAGACCCAACTATAGATCATCTCAACATTTCCACCATTGGAATTCTCAGACTATTCCACCACCTCCTCCACCTCCCCGTCATGGCGGGACTCAACCACGTGGTCATCAGTCTCACATCCTTCCCGCAGGACCCCAACGTTGCCCCCCCCACCTCTAGAGGAAATCGTTTGCGGGAGCGTTGATGCACACATGTCGACAGTGGGCTGTTTCACGTAAAGTCACTTGAATCATTGGAGATCAATAACAACAAATCAGTGGCTCTTGACAACCCTTTCAAGAGGGTACCGTATACAGTTTCACTGTCGACCTCCTGTTCATACCGGCATGAGACAAACAATAGTTTACAATCCACGTCAGGCACAGGCACTTGCGCACGAAGTTCAAGTGTTGTTGCGCAAAGGTGCCATAGAACACGTCGATCCCCAAGTTCATCCCGGGGGATTTTTTTACATTTATTTTCTGGTCACAAAGAAAGTCGGTGGGTTTCGCCCCATTTTGGATTTAAGAAACTTAAATCGTTTTCTCAAGTTCCTGCCGTTCAGAATGTTATGCACAACAGATGTGTTACAGGCCATCATGCCGCAAGATTCGATTCGCCATAGGGGGTCAAATATTTCAGTTCAGGGTTCTTCCATTTGGCCTAGCTTTGGCACCAAGAGTTCTTTCGAAGTTCATCCAGGCAGCACTGGAACCACTCCAGAGGACTGGCATGAGGGTGTTACCATACCTGGACGATTGGCTTGTCTGTGCAGCATCACCCCAGCAAGTAATAGATCAAGCTCGTCACCTGCTGGAACACGCCACAGCTTTGGGAATCACTGTGAACTGGGACAAATGCAAGCTTGTTCCGACACAGTGAACCAGTTACATAGGCCTTGCCCTAAACTCTGTTATGATGTCAGCTTGCCCGACTCCAGAGAGAATATGGTCGATTCTGAGAGATATAAAGAGGCTTCGGGTGGGTCACACTCTGCGCTATGTGGTTCTCTTGAGACTCTTGGGGAAGCTCACAGCAGCAACAGCAGTAGTACCACTCAGGTTATTGTGTCTCAGGCCATTCCAGCGCTGGCTCATCCAAAAACGACTGTGTCCGATACAAGCATGTTCCATTAGGACCTCCACCTTTTCGCTGGGAAGTCATAAGGACAGATGCAAGTCTTCTCAGCTTGGGGGGAGTCTGGTGCAGGAGGGGAGTGAATGGCACCTGGAGAGGGGCTATGCGTACAGCACACATAAATGTTTTGGAACTGACAGCTGTGATCCTTACCCTTTTGAATTTTCAGACCGTTCTCAGGGGAAAGCATGTCTTGGGTGCGCACAGACAACAAAGTGTTTTTTATATCAATCATCAGGGAGGCACAAGGTCACACAGTGTGCTTCCAGTAGCTCACAATCTACTCATTTGGGCGCAGACCAATCTGCTTTCCATCTGGGCAGCATACCTACCAGGTTGACTCAGTCATGCTACAGATACTCTCTCTCGTGGCTGGGTGTCGCAGGGAGATTGGAGTCTACATTCAGACGTTGTGCAGATGATATGGAGGACATTTGGGACCGCTGTAGTGGATGTGTTTGCAGACAGTCTCACTTCTCACTGTCCTCGTGTGTTTTCCCTGATGGACGAACCAGGATCTCTGGGTCTGGATGCATTAGCCCATGACTGGCCAGACGTGATGCTATATGCTTTTCCCCCGTTACCACTGATTTGGAAGACTCCATGTCAGGTGTGCGACTGCTGGCACCGTCTACTGTTAGTGGCTCCTCATTGGCCTGCAAGGTCGTGGTTTCAGACACTTCTTTCGGTATTAATAGTGCCTCCTTGTCATCTGCCGAACAGACTGGATCTATTGAGTCAGTTAGGAGGGAGAGTTTGGCATCCACATCCAGAACAGTTGAAACTGTGGGTGTGGCTTCTGGGCCCACCGGGCCTCTCTTGGAGTGTTCACAGAGGGCCAGGGACACTTTTTTGAATGCATGTGCTGCGTCTATATGCAAGTTGTATTCATCTAAATGGAAGGTATTCTGTGATTGGTGTTCTAGCCATGACATCAACTTATTACAGTGCTCGGTGGGATGCATTTTAGATTTCTTGCAACATCTTTTGGAGCTTGGACGTTCTGCATCTACACTTAAGGTGTATGTGGCGGCTTTGTCAGCTCAGACCAAGTTTGCTGCTTCTTCACTTGGGTCTGACCGGTTGATTGTTGCCTTCTTGAAAGGAGCTAATTGTCTTTGTCCTCCACAGGCAGTCCGGAGTCCGACATAGGATTTGAGTATGGTGCTTAATTCCCTGTGTCAGCCCCTATTCAAGAAAAATTTTGGAGTCAGACATTAAATGGCTGTCATTCAAGACTGCATTTCTCTTGGCAATTACAACAGCAAAAGCGTGAGTGAACTCCATGCATTATCTGTGAGTGTCCCCTGTTTGCGCTGGAGTGCTGACTTTAGTAGTGTCTCATTGTGGCCTAATCCAGCATTTCTACCCATCTTGGGCAGCGTTTAAAGGGGTGTCGCTCTCTGAAATTTGTGTGGCAGCAACCTGGGCTTCATCATGTACATTTTCATGTTTTTACAGATTGAATGTGACTCCCTTGTCAGCCGTGTGTGCTGCAGTGCTTTCTGCCTGACCGGATGCTTCTCAGGGGGATCCCTCGTGACTGAGTAGGTATTCGTCTTCCACTAGTGCTTTCAGCACTGCCTCTGGCGGTCTGGAGCGAAAGGAAATAGAACGCTGGTTACAAATGTAACTGTTGTTCTATGACTAAGTGGAAGACCGCCAGAGCCTCTGGTCACTCGGTATTGCGAGAATGATCTAAGACAAGGGTACTCAACAGGCGGCCCGCGGGCCGCATCCGGCCCGTCAGCATTAAATTTGTGGCCCGCATCATGCTACATATAAATGTATTTTTATTATAATTTGCGTTCAAAATTAGCGTGAATATTACTTTGTTTTTTATACACAAGGGTAGGCGTACAGTGCGCGTGACGCTGTAATCATCAGCAGAGAACGCGTATAGTGTACGCGCGCAGCACAGTTTTTCTAACGACAAAGAACAATATAAACTGAAGGCACTTTGCACGCGCGCATTGAATAGTTTTTGCACTAATTTAGTTTGTCCACAAGGTGTCAGCACTGAAACGGGCTGTTGTTTCAGTCTGAAAAGAAACGGAGAAGACAGAACAAGAGTAACAACAAACACAGTAGCCGACCGTGTTGAAGAGCGGTCATTTGAGGGGATTAAAAGATACCAGCAACTCTAATTTTAAACAAGTACAAAGACATTTTATTGTAACTATTTGAGCGAAAAAGACTAGACAAGCATGAATCTCTCTAGTGCACGTGTCGAGCACTTGTGTTCGTGAACGCCATCAAAGGCTCGAGACTGTGCGCAAGTAAAAAAACAAAGTAACCTTATTTTTCCATGATGAAATGCAGTTCCTCAAACTTTGCAGTGTGTAAGTTGCCGAGCAGCATGAAAAACAAACCTTTTATTCTTAATGTCAATGTGTTATAAACAGAAAGCAAGCAGAGAGCGCTCCCATTACAGATCTGTCATCACATCATTGAGCTCACGGAGAATATCTTATTTATCATGTTTACAACGTTGGTTATAGTTAGATAATTCATAAAATTGTGCTTGAACATTAAAAAAAGAAGAAAAAAAAAGATTTTTGGATTCTGACCAAATTAAAAGGTAGGTAATAATAATACAAATAATAAAACATTTATTCTCTGAGTATAAATAGGTGCTATAAAAAGTGTTAAAAAGGTGCAATGGAGTATAAAAAGACTATAAAAAAGTGCAATGTTTTCGTCTTACGGACAAACTCTCATCAGCCAGTGAACAACAGCCAGACCTTAAAAACTGCACTTTTAGTAAATAAACAGTAAATCTACAAATATTGTCTTAAGTAGGCCTAAATAAAAGTCTTACGATCCAAGTTATAATTTGTGGCCCTTCGCGTTTCATTTGGTTAAAATGCGGCCCTTTTGGCCTTTTAACTTGAGTACCCCTGATCTAAAAGATCGGGGTGACATGCTAAGGGGTTATTATAGTTCAAGGCACGTCACGAGTCACGAGGTGACAACTTTGCCATTTCGATTCTTGATCGAGCGTGAGCGCGAGGAGTTTTCCACTAGTGCTTTCAGCACTGCCTCTGGCGGTCTTCCACTTAGTCATAGAAGCACAGTTACATTTGTAACCAGCGTTTTCAAATGTGAGTATTGAAAACCAAAAACATGGTTCCTTGTTTTAAAATTGCATTTATTGAACTACTGTAGAGTAAACTGCTGAAGGTGTAAAGATGCTAGTAATATAATGGTCTGGTGCAACTTCACATCCAACAAGGTGCATGGAATAGAAAATATGTAGTTTAGGAACAAAACCAGCAACACTTGTGGTGTGGAGGGGTCAAAAATAAACAAAAGCTAAGAAACTGGAGCTATGTATCAAAACTTTATTTTGTCAACCCGTTTTGGCACACAAGCCTTCGTCAGGGCTAAAAGGTTTCAGGTGTGTGTAGGTGCTAGACAGTATAGATGTGATTTTGCAGTAAAAACATGATTTATTATGTATAGATAACAGGGGAGCTCTACTAAGCACACATAACTTAATTCTCCAAAGTGGATTTACATATTCTAAACCATATACATCTTAAAGATGCTTACTAAATGTTTATTTAACATCTGACAGGAAAAAATTCTTCTTTAAGTATTAAAGATGAGCAAATCACAACATGAAATAGACGTCTGATCAGAATGATGTGTGCTGTCAACACTGTTTACATTACATGAATAAAAATAATGTAAATAAATAAATCTACATAAAATAAACATAAGTTATCTATTGTATTAGTCCATTAGTACTGTTGATAAATTAAGGAAAATTCGTGTTGGATAAAAAGTGAGTTAACACAACATCAATTACCTCACCATTTTAATGTAGTATAGGGCACATAAATCACAAAG